>JAHDVE020005513.1:0-280574 GCA_022606495.2 Halesus radiatus
TTTTTGTTAAATTTTCACTTCCTTGCAATTAGATTTCATGAACACTTTTTTTATGTGAAAACCGTGAATGGGATTCTTTTATGGTGTTAATGGACTGCCTTGATGGGAAGAAGGCTCCGAAATCATTGTGTGGCCTTTGGGGCTCAAATCCACTTATTTTTAAGGATAAGACATTTTCTAACTAACTAACTAACCATCACGCCGTTTCTCCGTAGGGGTAGGCAGAAGATTTCTTTTTTGGGAAGAATACATCCAAAAATGTCCAGAAAGACGACACTTGCAATTTACAACTCTATTATTGCTCCACATTTTAACTACTGCTCAATAATACTACACTTGTGTAACGACAGAGAACTAAACCAATTACAAATTCTCCAAAATAGAGCAATGAGAATAATATTAAAGCGAAATAGATATTCAAAAGTAGCTAAATTGTTAGAGGAATTAAATTGGCTAACAGTAAAACAAATGCTGACATTGATTGTATTGATTTTTATACATAAAATCAGAAACAACTTGTTACCAATATATTTCTCCAAAAAAATTATTTACAACATGCACATCCACAGACATAATACAAGAACGTGTCAGAAAATTAGGCTACCGAAAAAGAACAAAGCCAATACGCAAAATAGTATCTTTTATAAAGGGATGAAATGCTATAATGCTCTGCCGGATCCAATCAAAAGTGAAACAATTAATAAATTAAAAATAGATTGTAAAAAACACATTAAGTTAAACAAGAAAAAAATCATTAGTTTTTAAATTATCATTATCTATATGTAATATTATAAGAGTTATAATGATTTATTTTGTAAACTTAAATGTACAAATAACTAAAATAAAATAAAAAAAAAAAAAAAAAAAAAACAAGGCAGAGAGGACGGACCACCAAACAACTCGATCTTGCCATATACTTATTGCTTCATTCACATTCATACAACGTTCTCTTCTGTTATTCTGACTTCTGACATGGCCCGACTCAATTATTTGATTTACTTGATCGTGCCATGTCTTCCTCGGACGTTAACGGCTTCTTTTTCCATTCACATTTGCATCATATATTCTCCTTACACTCCTTTCTTCGTTCATTCTCTCTACATTTCCGAACCATCTAAGCGTCCCTTTCTTAATCTTGCTTATTGCGCATACATCAGCCTTGCAATCATTATGAATCTCAACATTTTTCACATGATCATACATGGTTTTAACACACATTCTTCTCAGAGATCTCATTTCTACAGCATTCAGTCTACTTTCATCCTTCCTTTGCCAGTTCCATGTCTCATTGCCATACATCAGGGTTGGTATCAGCACTCCACTATGGACTGCTAGTTTCGTTGCATTGTCCTTAAAGACTTTTTAATTAACTGCGGTCCCAATTCTCTCGGATGACAGCTGTCATTCAGCTAGTGACATTCTTTAACAATATCGATATTTGTGTAGTTTTATCAACAAAAAAAAGTCAATATTATCATAAGTGTTGTTTTAATATTAGTTCATACATAATAATAATATTTATTTATTTGAAACACACATTGTTTAACAATAGCATTTAAGAAAGCTTTGACTGCCAACTAGGAACAAATCCCGTTTTAGGACAGTCAAATTGACAAGTTTAGTTCATACTAAGTGCCATTATACAAAACTAGAAAGGAAAAAAGCCAGTATTGGCATAGTATGGTAATATAATTTATCTAGAAAAAGGTATAGTAATTAAATATAAAGAGATATGAAGAATAGTACAGAAAAACACAATTGTGTATACCAGATAATTTGAGTATAGTATAATAATTAATATAGAATAAAAGTTAAGTTCAAACAGATAAGAAAAAAAGTATAGAGTAATCGTTTACGTATACCGGATAATTTGAGTATAGAATAATAGTTAAGAGATGAGAAAAACAAATATTATAGAGTAAACAATTATGCATATGTGTTTGATAGGTACTGGTTGGTGCTATGGGGAAAAAATGCATTTAGTATTGAGCACTAAAAAAAATAATATTATTGAGTAATATTGATAAGATTGAGTTACGTATCACTCAGCTTTATGAGCCAATGACGAAACTCAGGGATAAATAGTTAATAACATATTAAATATATTTTATTCTGTAAATACATACATACATGGATGTATAAATGTGAATGAAGCAGGGAGTGTGTGCCAAGACCGAGTTGTTTAGTGGTCCCCAGGGACCACCACTAAATAACTCGTAACAATGAAAGAAACTGAGCTACTGTCAAAGGAATGAGGTGGCACATGGGAGATAGCTCAATGGACAGGTCATCTCTGTATCATCAAATTTGTGAAAACTAACTCATCTGCCAAGGGCCAGAGTGACTATGGCACCCTTGGCATTGGCGGGATTGAGGGAAAGGAAGGAGAAATGATAAAGGATTCTTGAAATAAATTGCTTACTAAATATATCTAAAACCATTTTCAATTGTGTCCATTTTTCAACATTTTGACTAACTTATTTTTTCTGTTTTTCCAGTGTCACAAACTCTACGCATTCCGGTACTGGGCCTGCGAGCTTCTCTGTCTCGTCAACATCATCCTGCAGCTCTGGATGATGGACTCCTTCTTCAATGGGGAATTCATGTCCTATGGCCTGCGCGTCATGCACATAACCGAAGAACCGCAAGAAGCTCGCGTGGATCCCATGATATTCATCTTCCCGAGAGTCACCAAGTGCATCTTTCATAAATATGGTGCGTCCGGATCCATTCAGAAGCACGATTCCTTGTGTATTCTACCTCTGAACATCGTCAATGAGAAGACCTATATCTTCTTGTGGTTCTGGTACATCATTCTGGCCATCATCTTGTGCATGCTCGTCATCTATCGCTGCATCATTATCTTTCTTCCTGAGGTTCGTCCGCGTCTGCTGCACGCTCGCAATAAGATGGTCACCCGTCAGATGGCCGAAATCATCTCCAAGAAGTGCGATCTCGGAGACTGGTGGATTCTGTACATGCTGGGAAGGAATATGGATCATATGATCTATTCCGAAGTCATCTCGGAGCTGTCCAAGAAGTTGGATAATGAAGATCCTCCGATGCGTGAATGAGACAAGCTAAACCGCGACGTAGAGCGGTTTTAAAAAGTGTTTTGTGACGAACAATTTCATAGATCTAATGATTAAGATCGTAACAATTTTTGATGTTCAAGTCCCCAATTTGTGTCGGTAAGGAAAATGGTTCCTTCGCGCGGCCGCGAGATCATTGCGATCTTCGGTCCCTCGTGTGGTGTTAATGAATAATTATTATCATAATTCGTGAATCACAATACTGTGTTCAATATTAATATGTGAACTTGTGATTTGCAAACTATTTTGCGCAATAATGATTTTGAAAGGTAGCACGTCATTTTTATTGTCAATATTGCCTTCTACAATATGATATTGAAGTAAGTAAATATAATTAGTAATGAAAACTTTCCTGATAATTGGACGGTTTTTTTAATGAATGTTCTGAAATGCATTCAATTATTTTTTCCTCATTTCTTTCATGGAATTTTTGATTCTTATTTGGAAACAGGGCCCGTAACAGGGTGATTGATCAGTGACCGCACTCACCACAGACCTGAATAACCGGGAAAACCAGAGAATTCGTATAAACTGCAAGGTATAGAGGAAATTTGGTGGATTCCGTTGGTACAATAATTTTGGCAGTTCCCGATGACCCGACAGTTTCATTCTTATTGCAATGGAAAATGTTCCTCAAAGAAAGATTTGGCATCTTCGCTTATTCTTTGACAGTTAAATGGATATTTCATTGCTTAACTTCTAGTGCGCCGGAATTGCCCATCAGATAAGCAAAATTTGTATCCGTTGAACATCGCCCTATCCGATCATCAATGTCAAAAAATCATTTTTTTGAATAAAAGTAACTATTCTGGGGAAACTACTTGTGATAGATACATATATATAATTTTTATAAATATATAAACAACACATTATCTGGTAAGACGGTACTATTTGTAAAAACTTTGCAAAAAACAAGTAAGTTATTTCAACAATAGACTCGGGTGGGCCGCACGCAAATTTATCTTCGGAACACTACCAAAGTATTAGACCGAGGGGGGTCGGCGTTCCAAAGGTTAATGGCTCATGGTGGAAATTATACTGCGAGCATAGTTGCATCAGTCTAGAAATTTCAGGCAGAAAAGCTGGTCATTTTACATGATGCGAGAGTTCATCGTTAGATCTTTTTGCTGTAGTGCAAATATTTACTGCATCCAATCATAGATTTCGAATCGTCGATATAAATTTAAGTTAATCAGAAATTTATACATTGAGAATGCCTGAGAATACTGCGAAAAGTGGCCAAGTCAAAATCCCTGTTCGTTGGCAAATTAAAGTCCGCTCCACACGACTGGGTGTCCCAGTATTAGCTGAAGACACCGCATCGAAAGGCCCGGCCATCTGATCGTCCTTTCCTGAAGTCAAGCCCATGGTTAGATTCTTTGCAACATGTTTTCTTAAAAACGCTGGACATGTCGGATGCGTGTGGGAGGGCCTTAAGAGGAACGGCTGCATTGCCTGTTTCGTACATAACTTAATTTTGGATTTGAGGCCAAAATACCCATCCAAACTGAATGATGTATTTTTTTTATTTAAGGGTTAGTAAATATCTAGTATGGATGAGAAGTATTTTATTTATTTTTGTTTTAAATTATGAAGAATAGGTCACGAAATTTTTTTTTTCTTCATAATTTTAAATGCAATTATTGCCAGGTTTATCGTATTTTTTTAAAATTAATGATTACGCAAATAAAAATATAAAAAACAAAACATTTAAAAAAAATGTGTTTTTTCGGGTCGATATTTTAAATTATGTACGGCAAAGTGTTCCAATATAAATTAGTCATTTTTAATTTAATTTAAAGTCCACTATAATGCTTATTTAATTTAATTTTTTATTTTATATTTCCAAAGTAGACGGGGGGGGGGGTAAAACTTTTTTAAAGAACCGTTAGCTCCCAAATAATTGTTAAAGGTGCCTAAAAATTAAATCAATCCTTTTTAATGGCCTATATTTCATAACGTAAAACAAAAATAAATAAAATACTTCTCATCCATAGTAGATACTATGCTTTTTGATGAAAAAAAAGATCATTAGGTTTAGGTGAGTATTTTGGCCTCAAATCCAAAATTAAGTTTTGTATGAAACAGGCCGCGCAGCCGTTCCTCTTAAGTCTCAAGTCCTTTGCATACACACAAACTCACAGCTTAAAAAGTCAGAATATGTTTAATGTATATGAAACAAAATACGCTTTAATTTTAAAATATCTTATTTTCCGTTACTGTAAGCCCTGCATTCTTTCAAAGTATGCCAACGACCAAGATCTCTGACTTGGCCACTTTACGACTTATGCTCACGATGAATCTCATTGGAAATCAATTGATGGACGAATAGGGGTCAAAATGATTGTACTGACGAGTCTCACAGTGCTCGTATTTCGACTAACAGTGCAACCGAATTTCAGTTTCACGAGACAACTATCAAATTTTGTCTTTTATTAAATTATTGAAATTAATTTTTGGATTATTTAATCTCAATTATTTGTAGATATACTATATGAGAAGCTCGCTCTCCAGGGCCATGAATATTTGTCACCCTTTGGGCCGGCATTTTGTTTAGTCGGAAAGCACATAATTCAAAAGTATTACAAAGATTGTGAATTTATTTATGTATTTCTGTTGTCAATCATTCAAATTATCTTGACAATATGTGTAGAATTAAATTAAAAAATTGACAAATGACTAATTATTTTAATGGATGACTAAAGAATAAACATACGATGCTACTATTATAATAAGTAAATCTAGATTTAAGTAATTAATTAAGTTTATATACTTTTGTATTGAGAAATAAGTATTAACTAGTAAGTTTTTTGACTGCGTAACAAAATTTTCGATGCATGTGTTTTTGTTGTTGTTCTGTGAAACGTAATTTTTTTGTCTTTGATTGTAACACTTGTTAATTGTGATTTTGGAAGAATTTTACATGAGTTTTGTATATTTCCTTTATGCTCTCTTGATGTGCATTGCTTAGAATGCTACGGCAGACAAATGGATAGAAATCTCTTTTTTCTAAGTAGATTTTACAAATTCAAGATGATGGATTCAATTTTGTACGTTCTCCTCTTATACACGCGGTCGGCCCGGGCTTTTTCCTTTACAGAGACGTTCAGTTTGCTCAAATTGGTGATATCAATGACAAATGCTCTTTCTAGTTGGAGGTTCAATGCCAAAATGGAGACGAAAAGTATGCTGCGCTACGGTAGTTATCGTCTCAGTTTTACAGAACTCATGAACACAGTAAACCTTGTGCCATTTTACTCACAACAACTGGCGGTGCGAGCACTTTAGCTGTCGTTTGCGCAACTCTGAGCGATCTAGCGGTGAGATTTGAAACTATCGGATCTGAGTCTATCATTTGGAATAATCCTGTAATATTAGCAAACCCTTATACATATTCTGATAAGTCAATATTCTCAACAGTAACTTCCATTATTATTGACCCATCATCAAGTCATTTTCAACTTGCAACTAGCTAAACATTATGATTAGACAGGACACCTTCCCCCCATCTACCCCTGGATTATCAGTTCATGGCATCCCCGATTTGGGGAACGTTGTGAGACTGAAAGATGTCTGGGAGGATATTGGATAAAGGAAGGGGAGAATAAGAATAAATTATTCTCGTCGAATTTAATATTTCAAATACCCAATCATGTCTGATTACATCTAAAAGGGATCGAAATGACAATCTAGTCTCCTTTAATGGAAGCCCCAAAATATCTGAAAATAATTCGACTCTTTGCAGAAACGGGCGGTCCGTTTGATAGATTCGCCTATCTATCTTAACCAACGGATTGCAATCTTTGGAGAATAAACGTCAGGTGGGAATGCTGTCCTTGTTCTACCGGTATTTAAATGGAAGATGCTCTGAGGAACTAGCTTCATTGATCCCTTCGGCACCGGTGCACAGCCGGGAAATACTTGCACACGGTTGATATTTGTCACATGAGAATGGGTCGCTTCTACGACTCATTCTTGTGGAATGATCTACCGGCCTCTGTGTTTCCTTCCTCCTACAACATGGGTCTCTTCAAGACCCGAGTTCACTCCATCCTATCCTCTAAAAGACCCTCCACACAGCATCCCTAAAGATGATGTAGGGAAATTATTTCCCTCATAGCCTCCTGTGTGGAGTTACTGTAAAAAAATAAGATCTGGTCACCGAACACGGCTCGAGTCATTTAAAGCATCTTTACACCTCAACTTACGTGTCAATTTTTAACACCTAGCCGTCTTCAAAAGCTAAATCTCTCATATAAATAATAATCGCATTCCTTTTTTTACATTTCCAACGAAAGACTGACATTCATATTCAACTGAAACTATCACAATCATTTTTTATAAATCATATTAATTGATTAGTTAACTATTACATTTTGTATTGCTAGCGGTCCGCACCCAAAAATACACATTTTATAGTCTGCTGGCGCAACAAATACTATCGGTGATTTTGGATAATGTATAAGATTTCAAAAGACAATGGAGTGCTGATACCAACCCTGATGTATGGCAGTGAGGCATGGAACTGGCAGAGGAAGGATGAAAGTAAACTGAATGCCGTAGAATTGAGATCTCTGAGGCGAACGTGTGGTAAAATTATGTATGATTGTGTGAAACATATTTAGATTCGTAAAGAATGCAAGGCTAATGTAACCGTAATGAGTAAGATTAAGAAAGGGACGCTTAGATGGTTTGGCCATGTAGAGAGAATGAACAAAGATAGAAGTGTAAGAAGAATATATGATGCAAATGTGAATGGAAAAAGAAGTCTGGGACGCTCGAGGAAGACATGGCACGATCAAGTGAATCAAATACTTGAGTCGGGCCATGTCAGAAGTCAGAATAATAGAAGAGAGTGTATGAATGTGAATGAAGCAAGAAGTGTATGCCAAGATCGAGTTGTTTGGCGGTCCCTCCTCTCTGCCTACCCCTACGGTGAAACGGCGTGATGGTTAGTTAGTTAGTTAAGACAACAAACCTCATCTTTTAAATTCTATTTGAAATACGTACCAGAATTTTATGTAAAACATTCAAAATTATCTCCACCGGTTTTCAAACTGCACCTATTTTGAGACATTATGCCATGTAGATTTTAAAACATTACCCGTATAGAATTTACAGATAATCATATGTAGTATTTTTGAGTGCTGGCCCTTGATAGATAAATTAGCAGCGCCCTTTAGGTGATTTTTCACAAAAACGGCACTATTTGAATTATACAATTATTATTATTAATGATAAAATAACATGTTCCGCAATACACATATATATATCACTTGAAATTGTTTTATGCAAATGTATTGATTTTGATTTAATTTTCACAATATTGGTGCTGAAAATGATATTTTCAATTATCATAGAGCATGTTTTTACACATATTATTTTGAAATAAAGTTTTTAGTGATTAAGATGTTTTTTATACATTTTTATACAAGGCATGTATGTCCCCTAATATGATAGTATTCCTAATTTTTAAATTGTCTCAGATGCATTGACTTATATCGAGGATACCCAACCCTTTTCATGCGGATCAAGAATTTTTTCTGTTACCTTTTTTTAAGTTCTTTAATACTTTTAGCATTAACAGATAAGCGCGAAACTAGCAAAACCAATTTGTCCTTAGATCAGGATATAACTTTTTTCATCCATGGTTGCAAATTTAAAATTCACGAGTAATTATTGAGATCAACTGAAATTAGCTCTGTGATCGTTGGGAACCCTTGACGTAGATCAATACATTTAGCAGACAAGTCCATATTTGTTTCCTTTCAAATGTAATTTTTATTTCTGAGCTGCCATTTTAGATTTAAGTAAGAGACGGATGTTTTTTTTAGTTTTTTTTCTTCTTTTTTTTACAATCTATCCCATCCCGCGGCATCTTTTCACACAATGTATGTATTTCATGGATCACATATGCGACAGCCGTATAGATAAGGTTAAAGTGCCTTGCGAGTCAACATTGCTATAATGTTTTTAAAAAAATAATTCCATTTTATTTGAATGATATGCTTTTTAAATCCTAGTTATAATTAAAGTTTTTTTAATGTTTATTATAATTTTGAATGTATAAATCAGTGGTGCACATCCTATGACCGTGGCCTTTTTGTAGCTTTGGCTACATTAAATATCAAAAAGCTTGCGGTATAAATGTTGAATGGTTTCTGTTCTGTTTTGAGACTTTCCGAATGATAATTTTTTAATTTTCAAACTCATTTATTGGTTTAACCTCGAACCTAACAAAATATTCGCTTATGTCGATTTTTCTCGTGCATGCTATGGTTGATATTTTAAATGGGTTCCGTTTTATAGGAGTTAGTTTCCAAATTTTGTTTCTGAAAACAACAGGTGGCGCAAAAGTCATCACCATATCGGAAAATGCTCTGGTGTCTTATGTCATTGCGACTTTTACATTTGTGAAGTAAACAGAAGGAGAATACTCATTGACAAACCATGATTCGCTATACTCCTCAAGAACGCGGAATAATTCTGTCAATGTTTTTGAGAAATAATTGGTCGCTGATTTTGGCACAACGTGAATTTCGTCGTTGATTCCCTGGTCGTGTGGCGCCAACTGGGCTAACGCTGCGGCGTTCAGCCACTCGCTTCGTAGCAGATGTGGCTGGCTTCTGAGCAGCCATTCAGCCTAGAATTTCGCTGCTGTAGCTGCAGATGTCCAGGAGAACCCTTAAACATTAACAAGATGATGGGCCACGCAATTCGGCATCAATAGAACGTCTCTACAGCGAATTTTGGTGAAAACCTCAAAGATGTTCACGTACAAAGTGTAAACAGTGTATCAGCTATTGCCTGTAGATCGCCAATCACATGTAAATTACAGCCTAGCTCTCCTAAACCCCAAACTGCGATGAAGATGATTTTCCATTCACAATCATCATGAGCAACGACTCGCTTTTCCATCCATGTGGATACGCGAATAACCCAAATTATTGCTTCTGGGGCACTGAAAATCCGCGGCATTTACAGAGGAAATCTGATTGGCCCATATTTTTTCGAGGATGACTTCGGCTACACTGTTATTGTAACCGGTGCGAACCACAGAACCATAATCAATGACTTCTTGCTGCCACAAAATGATGAATTGGGTTTAGAGAACATATGGTTCCGGCAGGACGGTGACACTGCACACAATGCGAGCGACAGTGGACATTTTGAAGCAAGCGTTCCCAGGCCGCTTTATCTCTCGTTTCGGCGATTTGTACTGACCTGCAAGTCGCCCGATTTGACTGTTCCAGACTTATTTAACCGTGATCAAATATTTAACGTTTTCCGTTCTCTTTTTCAAAATATGTCCTGTTGCAACAAACTTAAATCAGCCGCCTAAAATTATAAGCTTTTTTTTTCTTCTTATGTATTCTTTAATATTTCAGAATGATAAAAACTGTCAGCATTTGCACATTCAATAAATGTATTAGAAAGTTTCATTAGATTAGCGACACCGCCGACTGCAATGTTAACCATGTCAAGCTGTATGCATCCTGCCCCTGCAGTCCGCAAGTAAATTGAAAATGTTAAATTGGCCTGCCGCGCCGTGTAAAAAGGTTGTGCACCACTGCTTTAAACGATAGATATTTGGTTTTGAGTGAAGGAAGGGTTTCTTTTATAATAATTGTTTTTAAAATGCATGATTATAATTTTTATTATTTAAGTATTTTTATTTTTAGTGCGCTCATTCCATTTTTTCTAAAAATAAAACATGTTTTGAAAAGTAATGTCTTTTTATTTGTAATTTGTACTGCAGTGGAAAGCTCACCTGATGTGGGTCAGGCGGTTGGCAGTTCGATGTATGCGTGTGACCATAAAATATTAGGATATTTACACAAATGACCACACATACAGTAACAGAATTGTTTCGTAAATACCTATTCACACGAAGGTAAAGAATGTTCACATGCAATAATTAAGACCCAATTAGTACCCAACTTCGCCTGTGATTATAAATATGTATTATTTTCATATTCTCTTGCAAGAAAGAAAAAGACCAAAACAAATCGGCTCCATCTCATTTTTTCGACAATCATTTTTCTTATTGAACAGTTGAAAAGATGGAACAAACCAGTTGTTTCAGATGCTTCGGGGTCCAGTGCGAGTATAGAGTAGAGTGCTGGTCTAGTAATTTTAGCCACTACTTGTCTGTAGCTTCGGTAGTGGACCTGGTCCATGTAGCCGCAAGAGTACAATCCCGTTGTAAGGAGAATAGATTCTGTGCGGACTACTTTTGTCGATTGGTGAACTCTGCCAGGTCGGATATTCAATGGCGGGAAAAGGCGATGGTCCAGGGTGTAGCAAAGTCAAACAATATTTATTATATTCAAGGTATGGTAGGCAGGAAGTCGTGCGTCAGGGCACAGAGTCATGGGAGAGTTCGAAGGGAGGTGATATGATGACGAGAGTCGGAACAAGAGTGGTTTGGAAGTGATCGCAAACCAGTATTTATACCCAAATGCCTAGCTGTCCACAGCTCAGTGCCGGATGTCGGGCCATTCAGTTTTGTTTGTCGCGTGTTCAAGCCTTTTGCGATCTCGTCAATGGATGGCACAAATATTCATGAGATGCCTCTCTCCACCTTCTTTCCACTGACCCAAACTACTTCCTTCGAGCACGTTTATTTATGTATAAATTATATAAAGGGATCAACGGGTCCCCGGCCCAAACATGTTCAGGAGAATCTCTTATATAATTCTTAACTCTAAACTTACATTATGTCATTATTACTAATTATGCTAAAAGGAGCCCGGCCTGTTTCTCAATATCATAAACAAACATAATATTATTAAATGTGGAAGGTGATCGCCCGATTCGGGGTTGGGGATGGGGACACGGTAGAGTATAGGAATGTAAGTATTAAAGCCTCATACTTCTCCTCTCCCCCGCCATTGTACAATCTACGCTCGTAGGAGGAACACTGCGGCCACACACTTGAAGTGCCTTCCACTTAGATTCAAATGTAAGCTCGTGTGTCCTTGACTTAGTACCTTTTGGTTCTAACTCCGAGAGAACCAATTAAAATACAGCGCTCTGTCTTTCTTAAACTGCCTGTATTGTATATTACCATTACATTTGATCGAAATGAAATGATGTTGAAATAATTTTTTGTATTGGAAGTTTAAGGTCTGAATGGCCAGATTTTTTGAACACAAAACACAACCACATTGCATTTCTGGTGTTCTTCCTTATTCTATGGGTGAAAAGCTGTGCCTACCCTTATAAAAACGAACCATAAAAATAAATTAAAATGCAATAGAAACATACACACAAATCAACCGTCGACAAATATTGTTATTGTTTATTCAAGTAGATTTTTGTCTCATAACTCCAGAGGTCGCAATGGATTTGAAGTTTGTAGCTCAACATTTCCTAAGATTTGCAGACTGAAAAAACAGCAATTTCGTGATGCATTTGGCTGCAAGTTTAGTAAATAAAAATAGTTGGTACAGTGGAACGTTGAATTCGAGTAACTTGATAAATGAGCGATTTCTTGCTATACGAACAATATTATTTAATTATTGTTTTTTTTTACATATTACATTTATTATTTTCAATTTCATTTTTAACCTCACTAGGACTAAGCTTGTATTGAGGTTAACAATTTTATACAAAATAACACTTTGTAACATGAAAAATAAAGTTAGAAAACATTTGTATAAATTATTCGAATATCGATAGCCATTTTGTCACAAAAATGTTTCAAACAGATGGGTACTAAAGCGGCTCGAAGGTATGAGAAATCATTATAGTGATTCTGCGTTTATATACGACTTGAATATTTTTTGAAAATTATTTTTATTATTTATTTATTACATATGGTATATATATGAACATTTGTTATCGGCTGACGTATTGCCCATCTCACTGGGTGTGAAACGCCTGCGTTGAGATGGCAATTTACAGGGGTGGTTATTCAGGAAGGATATTTAGATGACAAATAGATTAATAGGTAATAATAAGGTATAAAAGAATTTAGAAGCTGAGAGGTTTATTGGAGGTGATCAATTATCTCACTTTAAAAGAACTGGTTTATGTATTTCTGATGTGACTAGGTACTGGTAGGGAATTAAATAGATTAACAGCATTGAATTTAAAACTTCTTTGTCCATAAGAGGTGACAGAAACTGGAATATTAAAAGATTTTACATGTGATTATCTTAGGGTTCTAGTGCTTGTTATTTCTTCAAACATATGGATATTTTTAAATTGATGCGGCAGGATATTTTATAACCTTCACAATTAGTTTCTGGATCTGGCTCCAGGCAACTATTTGTGGCACTACCCCAACTGGTTATTTATCATAGGTTTCTATTAACTCTTATTATTTATCATAGGTTTCTATTAACTTTTATTATTTATCATAGGTTTCTATTAACTTTCGTAGAAAAGCATCACCCGAATAAAGATTTGTTATTCACATCCACAGACACCGAGCAGTGCAGACATGTAAAGCGGTATGCACGGCCAAGTTAGTTGCTCACATTATCTATAAACACCTTCACTCACGCACGGTGTAATGTGAATTTTCGGAATACTCTCTTCTGTGCCATGCCTTCCACTTTACGTGTCTGCACTGCTCAGCGCCAGTAGATGGCTGAGTCGGCATCGCATTTGGATCCTACCCAGCCGTCGTGAGTTCAATCCCTCTACTGGATAAATCCCCCATCACAACACAAGTGGTAAGAAATTTTCAAATATTGTCAAGTTATTCGTAACCTGGGAATGTTTGTTTTAAAAAAAAAAATTTAACCGGATACTCGCGTCTATACCGTGCCTGCCACGTTACTTGTCCGCCACGCACAGTGTAATGTGAATACTCGTGTCTGCCACGTTACGTGGATGCCATGCACGGTGTATTGTAAATACTCACTTCTGTGTCATTTCTGGCACGCACGGTGTTGGTGTATATGTAAGGCTGTGTGTTCAACAATAAAACAGTGTCACGTTTTCGCAAAATCCTCAAAAGTGTGTCCGCTAGTGAATACGTAAAATAAATTCGGTTATGTGCATACTTTATAATAAAATTTTAATAATACAAAAACATATGTAAATTTTATATGAATATTTTAAAGTTTTAGAATGAATCATTCTACTTTCTACTATTTCTTATGGAGAAATTTGTTTTGATATACATATTTGTTGACATGATGGGGTCATTGGGGTTCAGTAGAAAACAGGTAACTTAGTTAAGGCTCGCGTTTTTTTATTAGTTCACAATATAACACACATTCTTAACCAGTAGGCATTGTGGGTTTCACTTAATTGTACGAAAACTATTTCTACGGGTAATCTGCATACGGTTCAGTGGAGAGATTACCAGTCATCTCGATGTCGGCATTGAAAGTCTCAGAGAGCAGATGGTACCTCCTGTAGGGGGAGGTTTCGGTGCCGGGCGGTGATTCCTACGGCTGTAGGTATGCGCCTTGATGGGAGCACGGCGTCGGAGGGCAGGAGACGAAGGGCACTCGACTGCACTCGAACGGTGGGCGTTTGGGTTCGGCGGTTCCTACCGAGTCGGTAGGTGTTTCTTCCAACAGTGTCTGGAGCTGGGGAGGCAAGTTGCCTGCTTGCTTCGTAGGAGGCGGAGGCCTCGACTTCCTCGACTTTTGCTTCGGCCAAAGTTTGCCTTTTTTATAATATCCGAACATGACGTCGGGTTCCTTCGGGAACTCGATACTATGACTCGGTGGCTTGTGTTTGGTTCGGCATTGCGGACCAAGTTAATCCCCTCGCCTGCTCACTTCGTCTGGTGAGAGTCAAATTTATGGAATTTTAGCCGGGCGTTTGTTCATTAGCCGTAGGTAGACAGACCTCGGGTACCTTTTTAAGGATTTGATTAAATCAGTGTTTGGATGACTCGAATCAATATACATTTGTAGTGATTCGAATTACGAACTTGTTTTCGGAACGAATTATGCTTGTAAACCGAGGTTCAACTGTATTTGATTATTAAAATGAGATTGTGAGTTACTGCCCTCTGTTATGAAATTCCCGAAACTAAATAGTAATTCGTGTAAATAGCCTTTTCGGAAATAAACAGATGTCACTGCAATATTTTCAGAGATTTTAACATTAATTTTTTTTTTTTAAATAGCTATCTCTTGAATTTATTTTCATATTAATATTAATTAACTCCACAAGGTAAAATTATATGTGCCTATAAAAACTATGAAACTAATTTATTTGTCTCTAGCAGAATCGACTATAAGGTATGGTATAACTTCTTGGGGACACTCCTGTATGACCAACATAAAACATTTACAGCTGATTCAAAACGCCATGGTAAAATTGTTAGTAAGTAAAACAGTTTTTAACCAAAGGCGAGACAGTGATATCATGTACAAATCAATTAATGTATTACCTGTTCGTGGTCTTTTGTGGCATAAAATTCTACTGCAACATATATCTGAAAGTCCGTATAAGGCAGTGGTGGATCATGTACACAATACGTTTCACACAAAATATAGGAATGATAGTGCCAATATTTCAAAATAAATATGGTCAACGAACCCTTGAATACATTGTACCATTTATATTTAACAAATTGCCGTACGAATTTAAAAACAATTGTCCTATGATGAAATTCTCACTGATGTTAAAGTGTTGGCTTTTGGAAAGTAACCTTGTGTATTGATGGTAACAAATATGACGGTCTCCATGGTTGTATAGCTCCTAGATATCTGGTGTACTTACTGTTACGGTGTTACTATTATATTTAAGTCTATCCTCATTGTAACCAACCTGTACTGCTGTTTTATGTATATATCTTTTAAATTTTTATTTCTTAATCTATTTAATACTTACAGATGCTTTGATATTTCTGATATTTACGTAATAGTTATATTTTTGTAATATTAATGTTTTTATAATGTTGATATTTTTAAAAGTATTGATGTTTTATAATATTGATATTTTTATAATATTGATACTTTTATAATATTGGTACTTTTATAATTTTGATATTTTTTATGATATTGACATTTTTATAATATTATTTAAATCGGTGTTATAAGATTGGACTCTAGTATCTCAATAACAAAACTGTAATGCTTTTACCATTATTTTTTCTCTGTAATTTTTTTTTTCAACTTATGTACAGGACAAGATGCATGCGCCTAAATATAATAATTTTGCCCTACATTTGTATGATGATTGTAATTTATTGTTGTATTATATTATATTGTTGAACTAAACTCCTGCTGACAAGCTACTTGCAGTGGCTTAGCGGGTTTAAGTTCCCACTGTATATAATTAATATTATACAATAAAAAAATAAAAATAAACTTTTTTTTTCATTTCTAATATAAATTTGTTATTCACTGTTTTATCACATTTTTTTATTTACATTTTTGATTGATTATTGCGTGCTTTAATCAATTTTTGTTTATGTTTATAATTTGTCTATTCTTATATTATTGTGTTCTATGTATATGATTTGTCTATACTTGACATTATTATTTGTTAGTATTCTGTATATTCCCGATGAGGAAAGCGTATTAATAAAGTGGTGATTACAAAGTAATTTTTAAATCATTTATTAATAATGACGCCACAAAGTGAATACCAATCTTTTGAAGAAATTATTAATTTAATTTAAACACTCATTGAGCTTTTATAAACATTAATACATGAAATGGAAATGTTTTGTTGAAACAACTATTTATTATATAATAAATTATCAACATAGTGTATCTTGAGGACACACATATACCGGTATATGGTGTGTATCCCGAAGAGGGAAGCTTCGCTTAAGAAACATGTTGATATTTATAAATATACATATATTTAAGGCTCCGCATTAACCTTTCGGGAATTTCGATTTTGGCAACGCCCCCCAAAAAACAGTTTTTTAAATGACCTGCAGGTGTCCCATCGGCGTTAAGAATATATTATTTACTATTCAAAACATGTAGTATGGCACCCTGTGAAAACATTTTCTAATAAAATTAATATTTATTACCCATCGTGAACATATTATGAACTCACGAATCTAACACAAGTTTATTTATCGAACAAATACAAAAATTAATATAAAAAAAAATTCTTAAATAAAATAATAACCTATAAGTGTTGAAATCTTGTTAATAATTGAGATGTATGCATTTAGCACATATAACTTTAAAAGTTAGTTAGTTTAGGCTACAAAGCCAATCTACACTTTTATCCAAAAACTATAATATAACTTTTCTTAAATAAAATAATCATTTCTAAGATTAAGTCTTGTAAAAGAAAAAAGGAAAAAAAAGTGGCTAATTCTAGTGTTGTAGAATATTAATTCAATGAAGAATTTAAAAAAATAAATTATGTGACACTTCACAACAGCTTCCACGTATGAACAGAGCACGTACAGGGTAACTATATCGCTACACGGTTAGGGAACGATGTAAGGCGGGTTAAGGAGGGGACTGTGGGTAGGGATTTGTTAATGCGAGCCGTCGAAACGACCCATTCTCATGAAGCCGACATCAAGCGTGAACGGATGTTCCGCTCGTGTCCGTCTAGTTTCACGCACGTGCACCGGCGCGGAGGGGATCAACGCTGCTAGCTACCTCGAGCAGGCTCCATTGAAATATCTGTAGAACAGACTCAGCATACCTACATTGCGTCTGTTCGCCTCCTTTGCACAGAATCACCTGATTGATCACCTTTGAAGAATCTGCTAGCCCTACACAAGACGCCCAGTTTTTTGGAAGCCAGATTTACTCGGGCTTCTATAGAGCCCCGATACTCGAGCTGGTCTGAGATGCTTGGTGTGGCGTGTAAATAGCCAACACCGGATGGGCTTAATACCCTTATAAAGAAATTACAAAATTAAGGAGGAAGATTCTCTCTCTGGCGCAACTGCAATAACCTGGTCAAATACAATGAAAAACTACCACCAACCTTATCAGCGATCTCATCTGCAGTATAGGAGCTCCACTTCACAAGGATTGGTCGATTTCTGTTATAAAAGAGTTAACACAGCACAGAGAATATTTGAATCAGAGCAAAAACGTCTTCTTCCTTAACTTGGAGAACCAAACAAGTTACGTTCATAAAGCAAGTACAATACTTGCTACTTTCATCAAGATGAGTACAATCCTCAATTCCGTTTTCTAAATTTCATACTACCCGCGGATCTCTTCGCACATATGCCAAAAAGGGCACGTCACTGCCCTCCGTTGTGCATTCAGAGAACAACTAACTCGATTAGGGCTGATTCCAATGCAGAGCCAGAAAAATTACAACGCTTCCCAGAGAGAAAATATGTAATAAATATTGTTTTACAAAAAGGATATAGATATGATTCTAAAATATAAAATATGAATCTAATCTAAGTAGATAAATAACATGGTGCTCAACCAATGCTCACTCCAAGCATTTCAATGGAATCTTTGAATCATGCCACTGAAACATACGTAATATTATATGCATACCACTAGAAAGTAAATATTTACAACACAAAAAACAATAATACTCCATGATTTCAACCAACATATATTGTAGAAAAAACGGTAAGTAAGGCGAACAAGATGTTTGGGTTTATAGGTCGAGCTACTAAGCTTTTCAAAAAAACAATTGGCCTTATAATTCTCTACAATTCACTGGTTCGTAGCGTCCTGGAATACGGATCAATTGTTTGGTCTCCACATTACACGACACATATATAGAATTGAATCATATCGATCGGGAGTTCACCATCCACTAAAAGGCTATCAGCAGAGACTTAATCATTTAGAATTTGAGCGCCTTCATAAAAGAAAATTAATTGATTTGATTATGTTTTACAAAATTGTTAATAATCTAGTTCCATACCTTAGTTCAATAGGGAAATATCTCAAAATAACTAATTTTGAGAAAACTGGATTTGAAAATGTTTTCATAAAGACATCGCTCCGATGTGAAGTTATTTTGTCCACCTATAACATAACAGTAGATGCAACATGTAAGTAATTTATCAACCTATCATATCATAGGTGTAAATGACTACATTTATTCAGTTCCAAACGGAAACATTTGACATGTTTCTCCATTGAACTAAGAATGTGCTGATTTCATTATAATTCCATAAAGAATTATCTGACTACATAATTAGGACGAATTAGACTTATTTCTTTATTGAAATGTGAGAAGGGAGAGTTTCTTTACCATTTTTCATCATTAAGTCAATTCCCAGAAATTTTGAGTTATTTCCCTATTGAACTGAGCTATCGAGTTGATAGTAACTTAGTGAGTAAGATCACACTACACGTTAGACCAGATGTACAATAATGTTTGATTTGTTCTGGACAGACAAACACCTGAATAATACGGGTTATCATCATTCTATACCAAAAACGTCAAGATTAGACAATGAAATAAGTAAACATCACAACAGTCAGATTTTATCAAATTCAATAAATGCATTTAAAATCTCAATACAAAATTATATTTAAAGCAAGTAAAAGCTTTGAACTTTTTTTTGTCATTATTTATTTAGACTTCAACATTTTTAACAACTTCGTTTGTTTGGCCATCGTGCAAACAAACAATATAGTTATTCAATTTATTTTTTATAACTTATTGAAGTTTGTAAACCTCATTGTAATATTTAATCATTGAAGAAGATAATATTAACACATACCAAATGAACCACGAAACCGAAAAAACAACGGAAATTAAAAAGATTTCAGTCGCATCTGGGACTCGAACCCAGTACCTCCACCTATCCCAATGATTAAATATTACAATGAGGTTTACAAACTTCAATAAGTTATAAAAAATAAATTGAATATTTCTTTCCAGACTTATAAAATAAGTCAATAGATGTCTTATATAAATAAAATAGGGTAGGTATATCCGAGACTCTATTCCGATTGCAATTGAGTTCGGGACGAAACTTTGCAAACATCATAAGGATAGCAGCCAATAATATGGGATTTATAAAAAAAATGGAGGATAATATTAACAAGTCTTGAAGTATGATATCGGTGTAAATGGCGTAAATTGAACTAGTCTCATTAGCTAAGTTGGTTAAGCGGTTACCCCGGATAGGTAGAGGTCCTGGGTTCGAGTCCCAGATGCGACTGAAATCTTTCTAATTTCTGTTGTTTTTTCGGTTTCGTGGTTCATTTAGGATGTGTTAATATTATCTTCTTCAATGAATATAGTTATTGCACTACCGTGTTTTTGCACGCACCGAGTTTCAGTGATATAGGTAAATAAACATTAACTAACTAACTACCCATCACGCCGTTTCCCCACAGGGGTGGGCAGAGAGGACGTACAGCCAAACAACTCGATCTTGGCATACATTTCTTGCTTCATTCACATTCATGCAACGTCTCATACATTCTCTTCTGTTATTCCGACTTCTGACATGGCCCGACTCGAGTATTTGATTCACTTGATCGTGCCATGTCTTCCTCTGGCGTCCCCGTTTTTTATTCCATTCACAATCGCGTCATATATTCTCCTTACACTCCTCTCTTCGTTCATTCGCTCTATATGCCCAAACCATCTAAGCGTCCCTTTCATAATCTTGCTCACTACGCTTACTTGCATTTTTTACGAATCTCAACATTTTTCACAAGATCATGGTTTTACCACACATTCGTCTCAGAGATCTCATTTCTATAGCATTCAGTCTACTTTCATCCTTCCTCTGTCAGTTCCTTGCCTCACTGCCATACATTAGGGTTGGTATCAGCACTCCATTGTGGACTGCTAGCTTCGCTTCTTTGGACAACTTTTTATTTTCGCTAACCGCGTTCAGTCCTCCGTTAATGGAGTTTCCTGCATTCACACTTCTTTCAATATCCCTATCAATCTTTTTATCTCTCGTAAACATACTTCCCAAATACACAAACTCATCGACCTGCTCCGAGTATTCATCATTCACAACTACGAGTATATTACACACTGTTTTCGTACTCTCTCTTTCAAACACCATGACTTTAGATTTATTTACATTCATCATTATCTCATTCTTCATACATACTTCGTTCATCCTAGATACGAGGGACTGTAAACATTGTTATTTGTAACTAAACAATCCATAAACTTTATTGCGTACACCACACATGTTGTAAACACATTTATTAGAGATATTTACAAGCCGATTGTATATATATGATACATTATATATGATGCTTTAATGTAAATATTTTGTTTGTGTTTCTAATAAATAAAAAAATAAAAAAATCACAATCAGTCTAAAAGGTATTAATTATTAAATATTCAAGCCAGGGCTGAAGCGGTATAGATTTTGTAAGCGATTTTGCGCGAACAAAATCTACTCTATTTCAGCCCTTGCCGGGGTTCAACTGGTTTTGTAAATACGCTGACGGGTACGCACACTTGCGGGAGTTTCGCACGACTGGTTTGCCCGATACTAAAAACATCCACCGCGTCGAAAGGTTCGACAATCCGGTCGTCCTTTTCTGAAATTGGTAGGCTTGATTTCCGTCGTCCCGATCGTCACATTTGACATCGTCACAAATCGCCATTTTGTTTTTTTTTGACAATCTGAACGGTTCAGATTTTATTTGTATTTGATCAGCTGTGGATTAACTCGTCAAGCATAACGGTAATCAAAAATTAACCATACCCTGGCAGGCCGACACTCGACGGTTAACGGGGACAATGTCTCCAAATGTCAACATTTTCAAAATGGCGCTGGACGATGTCAAACAATGTCCTTTCCTATTTGGCCTATCAATTATTTAGCGATGAAATCAATACAATATATATATAGTAATAACTGCTGACCAGAAATCACCCCTCCAACCTCCAATCACGGAGGTAAATAGAATCTCCTGATTGATGGCCGGGGAATATTTGATATGGTAGGTGTGTGTTTGCCGGCACTTAATTAATTATGGCCGGTCGTTAATCATTCGTTTTTATTCGCAATCTTTCCTCTTTCCTGGCCAGGACTGTGCCTAGGCGCCTTGCTCCTAGCTACAACATTTTCATTTCATTCCCCTTCTAAAGTACGCCTTCTTCTACTTATTGTGTTATTAATTGATAAACTAAAGTTTTTCAGACAAGATTTTTGTGCATAGCGCAAAGGGTAACAATTATTTTTATAAACAATAATTATTAGCCTGAAACACTTCATCGTGTTTGAAATTTCCTGAAAGAGACCAGTGAACTTCTGGTTCGGTCATCAAAAGCCAGTCGCCGTTAACATAGCAGCCATTCACCACTGCTTTTTCACCTGTAAACAACCAACTTTATTAGTATGAGGAAGGCTTGTAACGGCTAAATCCCTCAAATAAACGGCTAAATCCCTCAAATAAAGTTGGTTGTTTACAGGTGAAATTTAATAAAAAACAGTAATTATTGAATGAAACACTAGTATATATTGATTAACTTGACGGGTTTGCGATAAGCCGACGTAGCTCAATGGTAGAGCATCTGACCGGATATCAGAAGGGCGCAGGTTCGAGTCCTCTCGGCGACATTTATCTTTTCTCGGAAGGTTTTTTCAATTTGGATGAGTGTTTCAGGCTAATAATTATTGTTTATAAAAATAATTATTGTGTTGGTTACCTACCTACTACACGCTGTTGTGTTGCCTGTTTCAGTGAAAGATTTTTGTAGAAATACTGATACAAATTTTTACA
This sequence comes from Halesus radiatus, assembly GCA_022606495.2. NCBI lineage: Eukaryota > Metazoa > Arthropoda > Insecta > Trichoptera > Limnephilidae > Halesus > Halesus radiatus. The sequence continues at coordinate 22,688 of JAHDVE020005513.1, forward strand.
TGAAAAATTCATAGCACAAAGAGACAAATCAACAATAGTCAATTAGAATAAACACTTTGGGAGACGTGTGTGAACTATTCATTAGATAGCCAACACCTGTCATAGGTCACTCCACGTGGTTCGCTACAGCAGATGACTTAGCAAGAGTGCAAAATTAGTAAAATTAGCAAAGCTTCAAAATGACCACAACACATAGTATTTTTGTAGTTGTTTCAGTGTCGATAAATCGACGTTTATTGAAATGACGTTAATAATAATAATAATAATAATTGGATGACTTGTATAGCGCCGTTTTTGTGAAAAATCACCTCAAGGGCGCTGTACAAATATTTATTAACTAATTATGTACAGACAGATACAGAAAAACATACTTACCTGGCAGGTCGCTTCAGATGAACACAGTTTTAGAAAAATTTAATTATAGAGATGATAGTTTTACATGGTTATTTGTTTCTCCTTTTCTATTGATGTTACATTTATTAGATGATCGGTGGCACAAGAAGAGTTGGTATTTATTGAATTATTGGTATTAATTTTTAGGACTGAAAAGTATTCATAAAATGAATTTTAGGACTCGAAAATATCTATAAAATTACTTTACTCGGCGTAAGAAGCTTTTAATAAATATTAACGTTTTTATTTATTTATTTTTTATTTTTTTTATTTTACACTTTGGATGTTTACAGTGTTGAGGGCTGTGGACGCATTTGCGCACCGATGCGTGAATTTTTAATTATATTTTTATTTTATTTTATGACTTTAGGTAAGTACTAACCGGCCAGCCTAGCTAAGCAATTTACAGGTGAATTTATGGATACGATTGTCTGAAAAGATGTGTTTTAAGTTTACTTCTGAATTCTGTTGAGTCTTTGATAATTCTTAAGTCATGCGGCAGTTCATTCCAGGCTTTAGGTCCTGACACTCCGAAAGCACGATCACCGAACTTAGTATTAGGTGTGCGCTTTGGTTCCTTCAACCTGCCGATAGCTGATGACGCTGCTGACCTAAGGGTGGACTGTCGTGAGTTGGTATTTTCGGGAATACACAGTTCTGATAAGTAAGCCGGAGCCATTCCGTTAAGTGACTTAAATACCATCCAGCAGAGCTTGAACTGGATTCTTTCAGGACATTTGGCCAGTGGAGATTTTTGATTTTTGACGTTATGATTATTTACTTATCTACTTACTGATTTTTATTTACGTATTATTATTTTCTCGTTAATTATCGTTTTTTAAAGATTTACTGTAGATTTTATGGTTGTTTATAGTCTGAATAAATTTGATGTTATTTAAAAAAAAAATTATAATATGTCGTTTCACTAAAATTGTAAAGCTCCTCATCTCAACACAGGACTGTCCTAATGAAATGAGTGACTAATGTTTTATTTTTCTTTTTTAAATTTAACAATAAATAAATAAACGTTGTACAATTTCACACAATACGGCATGTATACATATAAGTACAATGTAATAATAATAATAATAATCGGATGATTTTTATAGCGCCGTTTTTGTGAAAAATCACCTCAAGGGCGCTGTACAAATCTTACTTCCTATTCTTACATTATTCCTATATTACATCTATTACATTTTTATTTTTTTTTGGACAGGCTATCATTACTCATTATTTATAGACCATATAAAGAGATGCAGTTAAATTATCAAAACTAAATACGGCTTGATCTAAGTTTTCATACATGTTAAATTGAGAGAAAAAAAAAGATAACTGTATTTATTCCTTACGATATATTGCAAAACGCTAATAAAAATGATAGGAGTCATGTGAAGTTGGGCGGCGGGTGAGGACGGGGGCCGGGGGAACTGATCCATATCCATATCCAATCTTCTTTGTCTTTGTTGGTGACGCCCCTGGGCGGCCTGACGGGACTGCCCGTACGCCAGGTAGCGCTTGTCGGCCGGCTTCAGGATCTGGAAAGAGCACACCAGCGTGTCGTCCATTTCTCGCCCCAGCCGGTGGTGTCCTTGTCGGGGTCGGACCACAGCAGGTCGCAGAGCAGACTGGTCGGGCACGTCCGTGGGCCGCATGATGCACCGGATCTGCTCTGTAGACTGGAGGTTAGAACTCAGGTCGCCGTGACAGCAGAAGATGTTCTCGTCAAATGTCTTTTCCTATTGCGCCTTTCTCGGCAGCCACGAAATCTAATTTTACGGGTTGCGGTTGTGGTACAACGTTCAAGGTTATACAAAGATATCTTTTTGCAGCTATTAAATGGTCCAAAATAACACATTCACTATTAAGTTTGCGTCGTGTAGCCCGGTCGTAAACGATATTGTTTACAATCACCATAGTTCAAAGAATAACATTGTAAATCAACCATTCACTTTGGACACTTCCCTAGGCTTTTAACAGGCAAAGGTCTTTAAACAAGCACATGTGGCGAACGCCTTCGACCGATGACCGATGCTTTTGGGTTAATTTAGAACAAAGTGACAGATTTGAACTTAAAATGTTTGGGTTTTTATTTGATTTTTTATTATAAACTTGATTTTAGCCCGAAACGGCCACACTAAAATTATTTGATTTTTATAAATGTAACCTATAAATTATTACGGTTATTTTACGCTATTTTAACACCGGAAAAATTAAGAACTAAGCAATATTTCCCAGATAAACTGGAGCGCTTATAAAAAGCTGCCGGCTGCTACGAGAGCGCCAAAATAATGTATGTTACATAATTATATTATTGTATGGTTTTCATTAAATACATTTTCATTTTCATTAGGTGAAATCTGTTCTACATACCAATTTATTTTTGGGAGTAATCTTAAGCATCTGGCGACCAGTTATATTTATTTCAATTTATACACGATCCTCTTCATTCCTGTGTATTCCTACATGAGATGCAATTTATTGCAAACACATGGAAACACCATTCTGCAATAACCGCATTATTTTCTATGCAATATTTTAATACATTTTCTTTCATTGCATTCTGTTTTCAGATTAGTATGGACATTTTTATTTTTCACTTTTGTGTAATTTAAATATGTACTTTTTTAATTTTGGCAAAATTGAAACTTACTTTGGGTGACTTTATGCTCTATAATTGTTGTTCAATATAAACTGCTATTAGTGAAGTATATTAGAGTATTCATTAGCAAGCCAATTATTAATACGGATATTATGATAATGTTAATGCTCAATTCTATTATTATTTTTCGTGTTAAAGTTTGTAAAAAGGTACATAATTTTATTATTTATGGTTTATTATGAATAGAATATAAAATTATGCACGGTGAAGCTCATCCTTGTTTTTATATTTGACATTCTAACCTCAAAACTGATCAAAATCGACCGGCCATAGATTTGGAACGTTTTGGTGGGCTTTGAAAAATCGAAACTTTGAAAATTATTTTAACTATGAAAACTAAATCTAGAAAAAAGAAATATAATGGTATTTAAGTTTGAACATCACTATTGATAATAAAAAAAATGGACTGGAGTTCCTTATTGCCAAGCGTTTTAGGAAAAGTTGTCACAATTGCCAGGAACAAACGACCAGGCGTTGCGGGTGTTGCGTCAACGCATTGCCACCGTAATTGCATTATTTTCTATGTCAGTGCATAAATACAATAATTGTTTATCATAGATAAATAAACAAGCAACATTAAAAAAAAATTGTTTATTTTTTCATGAACAATTAAATTAAAAATAAATGAGTGATTAACTCAAATCAAATTTTACACGCAAAATGAAATTCTCTTTTGTCGATTCCCGCGCAGGTCCAGTAGTTTAGTAGTTTAGCTCTTGTTCCAGACCGGGGAAATTGAGTGGGTGCGATTTTTATCTGTAGACAAGCTAATCAAGGGACGGATCGACCGCGCTCAATTAAGCAGGTTTTAGTCGATTTGAACTGTCGCCTAGCGATCTGATTATTGATAAAACTTTCATCGCTTTATATAGCCTTTTGTTTGATAGCCTTTGACAGCTTTTTGTTTGACACGGCTCGGAGGGCTTTGAAGCAGAGAATGGACGGTTAGCTCGAGAGGGTAAGAATAACCTCGTCGAATTTAATGTTTCAAAGACCCAATCATGTCTGATTACGTCTAAAAGGGATCAAAATGATAATCTAGTCTCCTTTAATGGAAGCAATCTTCCCAATAAGCCCTCCATTGATATGCTTGGTGTAACCTTAAGTGACCAGTTCAGAAATGGGGGCTCCATCGAAGCCAGAGCAAAGTTAGCCCCTCAGTACCTGGGCGTGTTGTACAGAGCCCGCAGATTCTTTAATAGTACACAACTGCCGACCCTGTACAAATCGCAAGTGCACCTCATTGTAGAATTTGGCAGCCACCTCTGGTCGGAGGTCCCAAAATTTCTAAAAAAAACCCTTGATTCTGTGCACAAACGGGCGGTCCGTTTGATACATTCGCTTATCTTAACAAATGAATTGGAATCTTTGGAGCACAGACGTCAGGTGGGAATGCTCTCCTTGTTATATCGGTATTTTAATGATTGATCCTTTGGCACCGGTGCATAGTCGGGAAACACGCCAAAGGCGCGCCCAACATTTCCATTCGGTTGACTCGTTCTCCTGTTCAACAGCTCGGCAGTCGAATGATCTGCCTGCCTCTGTATTTCCTCTCTCCTATAATATGGCTCTCATTAAGACCCGAGTTCACTCCTTCCTATCCCCTAAAAGACCCCCCACACAGCATCCCCAAAGATGATATAGGCCTTCAGGGAAATTATTTACCTCAGAGCCTCCTGTGTGGAGGTACTGTAAAAAAAATCGTGTCGATGTTGACTTTCATGCTAGGACCTCTGGACCTCTGGACCTATTCAATTTAATTTAATCTAGAGGTATACAACGGTATGTACAGTGTTCTATATTTTGTCTATATTGCTAATAGCAAGTTGCGCAATCACAGTCTCCGACAGGAAATAGCCACCATCGTGAAAAGCCATAAAACCACACCACACCTTTGCACATCGCAGTAATATTATGACGTTAGTTATCTGTTGCAATCCACTATCACTCTGCTGAGATAAAACTTTTACGATGATCATCGCGTCCTAACAAATATATCTGAAAACATAATCTCTAGAAGTGTAATCATTTTATACTGCTAATAAAACTGTTAACTTCTTTAATTAAGAGGAACGGCTGCGTTGCCTGTTTGATACATAACTTAATTTTGTATTTGAGTCCAAAGTACCCATCCAAACTGAAGGACATAATTTTTAAATTAAAGGTTTAGTAAATATCTAGTGCGGACGATAAGTATTTCGTTTATTTTTGTTTTAAATTATGAAGTATGCGCCATGAAAATAAAATATTTTTCATAATTTTAAAGGCAACTTTGAAATTATTTGCGGGTTTATCGTACTTTTTAAAAAATATATCATATTTTCTATATAAGGGTGCTCTGAACATTTGCTCTCTGACGGTCCGGTGAGGAATGAACATTTTACTCGTTACTGCAGACACTGCACAGAAAAGTCAAGTTTGCTAAAGTAAAGTAACGGTTTGCAACGCAGTCCATTGTGGGACTTTTCTGCGCAGTGTCTCCAGTAGCAGTGAAATGTTCATTCCTCACCGGACCGTCAGAGAGCAGCCTAAGTGTGATTACATAAATAAAAATAAAACATTTAAAAAAAAAGGTTTTTTCGGGTCGATATTTTAAATTCTGTATGGCTTATTTGAAATTTCAAAAAATGGTGGTTTTTAATTTAATTTAAAGTCCACCAAAATGCTTATTTTAATATTATAAAAATTAAATAAATTTTATATTTCATTATATTTTCAAAGCTTCAAAGCAAAGGGTTAAAATCTTTTTTTAAAATCACTGCTAGCCTCTAAATAATTGTTAAAGATGCCTCTAAAATCGCGAAAAATAAATACCTTTAATGGCCGATATTTCATAAGGTAAAACAAAAATAAATAAAATACTTCTCATCGGTACTATACGAGTATATTTACTAAACCTTTAATTAAAAAAAATAGATCATTCAGTTTGGATGGGTATTTTGGCCTCCAATCCAAAATTCAGTTTTGTATGAAACAGGCAGCGCAGCCGTTCCTCTTAATGCAAAATCATTTTCAATAAACAAGAGGAAAAATATAAAATGTTGGTCCAAGCTGCCGGAATGAGATTTTTGAGAGAATTTGCAGGAGTCACAAGATGGGATCGAATAAAAAGCTCGGAGCTTAAGCGTAAGGCTCAAGAAAGACGTACGATGTCTAAACACGTTTGATCATTCACCAGAAGTGAGGAGTATGACTTCGGGTACACAGATGCGCCCACATAACACTTCTATCGGCTCATATGTTCAGTGGTTGGGTGGTTGGCCGGCCGCCAGAGTTCGGCCATCGGAGTAATTCGACCGCGGGTTTTTTACTGCAGAAAACCAATTGGGAAATGATAATTTAACCTCTTCATTCAAAGCTCCGCTTTAAATTATTAATACGTTCCATCCGCCGTAACCCAAGTCCGGCGGTGGGGCCGCCCGGCCGTGGGGGCCAACCTTTCGACAATATTTTAAGTTTTTTAAAAAAGAAAGACAAATATTCCCTGGTTACGAATAACCTGACAATATTTGAAAATCTCCTACTACTAGTAAGCGGAAGATGTTGCTTGTGTCGTAAATGGAGGACTTAGCCAGCCGAGGAATTGAACTCACGACGCCTGGATGAGACCCAAACGCGATGCCAACTCAGCCACTGACCGGTCAATAATAATATTGTTTTATTGTATTCTTTTTTTTAAAACAAAATAACAAATGATCATATCCTTACTGGGATTTCCCGTGCTGAGGATTTCATTTACAAAATATGAAATTACATTATATTAAATTGATGTGCTTGATGAAAAAAAAATTGTAAGGTTCGGTGTTTTAAGTGCAGTTGAGTGGTTTCAGTATTAATCTGTATTTGGTGTTAATATATTTCCTATTTCAGATCTCCCTGTGTAACGTATCCAGTGTTTTATTTGATTTTAAATTTATTATGGCTGTTGTGATTTTTAAATAATAATAATAAATGTTTATTCCGGTATGTGGGGAGGTTAGTGCAGCTCCACACATTGCATACAACAATATACATGCAATAGCTATAAAAAATATTCAAAATATGTCTAAAGGTTTAAAAAACAAAATAATAATAAGATAGTAGGCGAATGATACATGACACATAATACAAAAATTAAATCAAATACGTGAATGAAAATAAAGTCTTTAAGGTGCTGCGGCATTTAAATTGTGAGGGGACAATAGCTTTCTCCAGTTTGCGTCGATGCTGGAGGCTGGACTGAGGCGGGCCTCCACGATAAGAATATTCCTGGAGCTGTTTATTCTTTCCCTCATTCCAGTTTTCCCTCATTTCCCTCAGCCACCCTGGATCTTATAAAGGATGCAAAACCGGAAACTCGCCCCCCCGTGAACATACTGGAAGCGCTGCAGTATCTGGGAAGGCCAAACATTATGCGGAAGGCGTTATTGTACTGTACACGAAGTTTTTCCATACTACTCTGTTTATAGTTTGCCCAGAGTTTGTACGTATACAACGTTGCGCAGAAGGCAAGGAAGAAAGTCCTTTTCACATCGGTACTACAAAGACGAAACTGGGCATGTTCGATTTTACGCTGAGAGCTCGTTTTTGCCTATCAATATCATCATCATCCATCAGATTACTGGTGATTATGTGTCCTAGGTATTTAGTTCCTTCAGTCACCTTTAGGATCACACCATTCAGAGTAGCTGCAGGGATACTAGTCGGGCCTTTTCCATATCTTTTATTGGGTTTATAAGGCATGTTTGTTTCTTCAGCAAACTCTTCGCAGATCTTCAGTAGGATGCGCAGCCCCCTTATAGACGTTGCCATCAGTACCATGCCGTCCGCATAACTTGAAAATAGCGTTAAACGCCGAAAGAGCTGAATTTAAAAAAAATTAAATGAAGTTCTACGAATTAAGCACAAAAAAAATTAATGATCTTTAAGTTTTATGCACGTTTTAAACGGAAGTAGGGCATAGTTTTAAAACGTCAATAAATCTAATAGCCTTAAAAAATTGTTTAGAAGAAAAAAAATTAATGTATAAATTGTTTTATTTTTTTATTTTAGTATTTCTGGGCGTTTGATCTAACTAAGAATAATAAATAAAAAAATAGAAATTCAAATGCTGGTCTTATTTTCCTTCCAAGACGCAATAATTGAGATATTGAAAACAACTGACCGCCTACTCTTCAAGGGCAAAAATACGAAAAACGTAGGCCTTCTTAATAGTCAATGTAAAATTTGGATTCAAACTATACGCAGGAGGCCCTGAGGGAAACAATTTCCCTCAAGGCATCTTTGGGGATGCTGTGTGTTTGGGGATGGAGTGAACCTGGGTCTTGAAGGGACCCATGTTGTAGGAGGGAGGAAATACAGAGGCTGGCAGATCATTCCACAGCCGAGCTATTGAACACAAGAACGAGTCGTAGAAGCGACCCGTTCTCATGTGTCAAATGTCAACCGTGGGCAAACGGTGCGTGCGCGTTTGGCGCGTTTTCCGACTGTGCACCGGTGCAGAAGGAATCAATGACGCTAGTTCCTCAGAGCATCTTTCATTAAAATACCGGTGTATCAAGGACAGCAACCCAACCTGACGTCTGTGCTCCAAAGATTGCAATCCGTTTGTTAACATATTCGAATCTATCAAACGGACCGCCCGTTTCTGCACAGACAAGGGTTTTTTCAGATATTTTGGGGCTTCCGACCAGAGGTGGCTGACAAATTCTACAGTGGGAATGCATCACAGAACCTGTTAAAATGGGAAGTATCATAAATATCAGAGAGACAGAAATCGTATTTGTTAATTGATCAGCAAAAATAGAGACGGCGATAATTTCGAATCGCAAAATTACCCCTCGAGTTGGCGATCTCTGGGCTAGGGCCACCAGGAAGGAGGAACCGGGAACTGTTTACCACTGTTGCTGCAGTAGATCAATATTCCTCATGACTTATGACAAGTGTAAAACCTTCCCACCAGGCTCCACTTGCTACTTAAAAACTTACATCGGAACTCCTTCAGTGAAAGCCTCCCTCGAGCCGAGCTGATAGCTGTCAACTTTTAATATATTCATGACATTAAACAGAATATCGCATTAAACGAATTCATTATCTTTTTATAATAAACCCATTTTACGCACCCCATCCATATACAATATTTCTTTCCAAAATTGTATACTAACTGTAGTTTTTTTTTCAATATAGTGTAACGTAAATACTGACCCCGCATATAAAGGCATCACTTATATTGTCTACGGAAGAGATTCGAGGAAATATCTATGGGAGACATCCGACGGAAGCGAGAGAGCGAAGACAAGATGGCTGCAGACGTGACTTGACACGGCGGACGGAGCCGGTAGTTTTTGGAAAGGAGTGATATGTTTTTAATTGTGCTGTAACATACATCTGCGCCAACGAGCGTTTCAACACCATATACCCGAAGTGGGTAGGAAGGCAATATAATTATGGATGGTGACTTGGAGGGACAATAATCCATCTGCGCGTGCAGGAGCGCTGGATTTTAAATGAAACCATGCCAATGATGACCGAGAAATAACGTCGGAGCGAAAGGTACCATCTTCTCGTATTTACTGGATTCCACGGATGAGGTTTGCTGTGGCGGATGGCGCGGCCATGAGACGTCCCAGATCTCGCGGATGGCGTATTGAGGAATCTGCAATCATCGGGACAAGCGTGGACCTCCCTGGTGTAGAAGTCGAGATGCCGTCTACAAGAGCCATCCTAATTAATTATATATATTTTTATAAACAATAATTATTAGCCTGAAACACTCATCCAAATTGAAAAAACCTTCCGAGAAAGATAAATGTCGCCGACAGGACTCGAACCTGCACCCTTCTGATTGCCGGGCAGATGCTCTACCATTGAGCTACGTCAGCTTATCGCAAACCCGCCAAATTAATCAATATATACTAGTGTTCCATTCAATAATTACTGTTTTTATTATATTTTCACCTGTAAACAACCAACTTTATTAGTATGAGAAAGGCTTGTAACGTAAAAACAGTCATTATTGAATGAAACACTAGTATATATTGATTAACTTGGCGGGTTTGCGATAAACTTCGGCAATAATGCTATCTAACCAGACGATAAGTGCGGATTCTTTGCTCGGAAGGTTTTTTCAATTTGGATGAGTGTTTTAGATTAATAATTATTATTTATAAAAATAATAATTGTTACCCTTTGCACTATGCACAAAAATCTTGTCTTAAGTTTTAAAGAACTTTAGTTTATCAATTAATATATATATTTCGCTGTAGTACTAATCCTCCTCTCTATTTTGTAAGGTAACGACAAAGTTACACTTTGTATATCAATTAAACCTCATGATTTATCAACAACAGGGTTTCATTTTTGTATCAAAAAAATACATTCGGCTTCCCGTGCTGCATACATCGATTCCACCCACGAATACTGAGATAAGAGTCGAGCATCTACACATAATAGGGGTATGTTGCATTTTTAGCGCCCTACGTGTTTAGCACGTTTCAATAGTTCTAGCGATAAATACATCGGCGAATGTTTAGAATCCAATATATTCAGTTAGGGCGCCTGTAACAACAATAATCAGTAAGGTTATGTTTATCCTTTTGATTCAAATCAAATCCCGCAGTTGGAAGTTGGAAGAAATTTGGGTGTCTTTAAACTATTATTAATAACAGAGTATTCATAAGCAAACTAATTGTAAAAATGGATATTTTGATAATGTTAATGCTCAATACTATTATTATTCTTCAAGTTTCTAAAAAGGGACGTAAATTTATTAAATATGTCTAGTTATGGTTTTCTATGAATAGAATATAAAATATGTACGGTAAAGCTCATCCTTGTTTTGAAATTTGACATTCTAACCTTAAAACTGATCAAAATCGACCGGCCATAGATTTAGAGCGTTTTGGCGGCCTTTGAAAAATTGAAACTTTAAAATTTATTTTAACTATGAACTAACATTAAAAAAAAACGAAATACACTGGTATTTAAGTTTGAACGTCCTTACTGATAAATTTAAAAAAAAATGGACTGGAGTTCCTTATTGCCGCCAAAAAAACATGTTATTTTTTGTTCGTGAATATGGCGTTGTGGACAGCCGTCTTACCAGCCAGTGGCGTTATCTGCGTCATAATGAAGTTTTAGCCAGTTCGAACCGTTTCGGAATGGGCAGTTAAGATCTTTTAAAAAAATAATAATTACAAATGAAAATATTAAAATTACACATGATCAGAATCTTCCACACATTTTGAACGGAATCTAAATTTTTTATTTCTAAAATATCGAAGCAATATTTTCCTTTATTTCTGTTGTCATGTACGAGGACTTATAAAATACAAAGCCGTGTCTCCTGCGATTTTTTTTACCGAAATATTACACAAAAACATTTGTTTTCATACACATTCCGTCTCCTGCTAAAATGTTTTGTTTTTTGCGTGGACAGCAAGATGAGTTCAAGTATAATCTTTTGAATGTGGTACATATTTTTATAGGTTGAAATAAAATACTACTGTTTTGTTTGTTGCTTGAATAAAATAAAAAATAAAACAATATAAATGTCAATTAATGTAACAAAATAAATATTTTGCGTAAACCACTGTAATATAGTCAATGAATGTGTTTATCACGATGTATAAATATGCGGATACATAAGCAAATTTCTTATAATAATATATTATAATTTCGCTCAGTACACATAACCTAAAAAAACCCGTTAGATTTATGATGAAGTACCGTCGGACGGGACGCACCGTGTGGCGATTTAAAAAATGAAACAAACCCTTCCCCCCTACCCCTCTTCACCTTCCAGAGGAAAGTTTTTCATCGGTGTTGGAAGACAAAAACATTTTGTATGCAGACAAAAATGTGTACGGTAACGCCTCTTTGTTTTGTTTTTTTTTTTTTTGTGTATGTGTTTAAAAAAAAAAAAAAAGCAGGAGACGCGGCTTTACTGTTCACCTGTGTAATTTAAAACAAATATTATTTCTAACACATGTAATAAATACAATTTTGGAGTACTAGCATCGTTCAAAGCGAAAGATATTGCTTGCGCAATGATGGAGGACTTAGTTAACAGGGGTTGCTAATAAATTACGCACGAAGAAAAAGTATCGCTAATAAGTAATTAATATATTAAATAAATGAATTATAAATTACTTCGCAACCACCGCTTTATTAATATATACACATCAACATGTTTCGAAATCGAAGCTTTCGTCATCCGGGATATACAGAATACTAAAAAATGAAACATGTTGATATGTATATATTAATAAAGTGGTGATTACAAAGAATTTTTTTATTAATTTATTAATAATGACGCCACAAAGTGAAAACCAAACTTTTGAAGAAATTATAGTAAAATTTTTGTTTTTTTTTCTAATAATAACAGTTACCTGAACATTTTGAGTAAATTGAAGCATAAAATGCAATAGTTTTCAGACTGATTTTGGTAATATATTTGAATTATTTGGAAGACTCCATCGTTAATTTCTGAAAACTGAAATAAGACGTGCATTTTTATCTTTCTAACACTGCTTAGATCATACATCTAACCATAATAACAAAGGAGATAGAATTACTTTTATGAGTGCATGCTCAGTCTGTTCCGAAACATTTTTTTTTTAAGAAAGACAAACATTTCCGGTTACGAATAACCTGACAATATTTGTAAATCTCCTACTACCTTCACAGTAAGCGGAAGATGTTGCTTGTGTCGTGATGGAGGACTTAGCCGCCGAGGAATTGAACTCACGACACCTCGGTAGGATCCAGACGCGATGCCAACTCAGCCACCGATCGGACAGATGAATGATACTGTTTCACCTTCTAAGTTGCACACTAGATTCCTTGTTCACTAGCTTCCTTCACTGGTTCTATACTGTTCATTGGTTTATTCATTTTAAATAAATTGAAAATATTAATTAATAAATAAAGTAAAAATAGTTTTCGATGATAATGTGTAGTTAGATGCAAATTTTTGACAAACATCAACAAAATGCAAAAACCATGATATTGCCATAGTAAATAATAAATATCTGCAATGAAATGCCAAGCTCTGCAACAATAATATGCAGAGATGTAAAACACATCTCCTGGAAACTTAATCGTTTTACAGATTATAAATATTTGAATGTATGCGGCTTAAAAAGAACATAACGAGGTCTTGCCTTCGTTCATACAGTTTCGACGAAAAACTTGAAAAAGCTCGGTTATGTTCTATCTGTTAAAGATGTCACGTCTTGGTCGAATCGAAAAGGGTTTAAGTTTCCCCTTGTTTTCCGGGTGTTTTGGGGCAGTTAGGATTTCGGGCGAAACGGTGGCATGCAAACAAATCAATGACTTTATGTTCAAGTAGGCCTACTAGAGTCTAGGTCTGGAGGTAGGAACCAGGAAATGCGAAGGCCGCGTGTTTGTACGCAGTGGAATAATCCATTTGGAATTATTTACAATGGCAACACAGTTTTCGGGAACTTTCTGAAATAAATTTTATTGTAAGTTGGAACCTATTCTCCAAGGATCTCGGACGTGCAATAATGAATGTATTTATTTCCAAGCAGCTATGTAAATATTATCAATAAGGAACTCCAATACATTTTTTTTTAATAATCTCGTTCTAACTTGAATGCCAGTATATTTAAGTTAATTTCATAGCTCCAAATCTATGGCCGGTCGGTTTTGATCAGTTTTGAGGTTAGCACGTGAAATGTCAAAACAAGGATGAGCTTTACCGTACATAATTTTATATTCTATTCATAGTAAACCATAACTAAACATAAATAAGAAAAGTATGTACCTTTTTAGAAACTTTAACTCGAAGAATAATAATAGTATTGAGCATTAACATTATCATAATATCCGTATTGATAATAGCTTTGCTCATGAATACTCCAATTCCTTTCATTAATAGATAACACTGAACAACACTTATAGAGTTAAAAGACACCCAAATTAAGTTTAAAATTCGCAAAAAAAAAAAATACATATTTAAAATACAAAACAAAAGTGAAAAATAAAAATATAAATGTCCATACTAATCCAAAAATAGAATGCGCACTTGATGGCAGATGTTCCAAATGCAATGGTAGCAACTTAACGGTGTTTTGATGAGATGTTTTTTTATTCACGTACCATTATATATAATAAAAGTTAATCAGAATCGGCGGTAGGTTTATGTAGGTATACCATTGTTATATATCTACCATCCTTCATTGGCGTGCATTAATAATAATAATAATAAGACTTTATTTCTGTAGCGCAGTTTCGTGAGTTTTATTCTTTTTTAACATTCTGTATATACCCAATGAGGAAAGCGTCGCTTCCGAAACATGCTGATATATATATATATATATTAATAAAGAGGTGATTACAAAAAAAATCATATATTAATAATGACGCCACAACGTGAATATTAATCTTTCGAAGGAAAGTAATTACCGTCATTTTTATACTGACACACCTAACTGGAAAAAAAATCAGTAAATGTAAAATAATATTGTAAATAACGTAATCTTTCAAAGACCCAATCATGTCTGATTACGTCTAAAAGGGATCGAAATGACAAACTAGTCTCCTTTAATGGAAGCAATCTTCCCAACAAGCCCTCCATTGATATGTTTGGTGTAACCTTAAGTGACCAGTTCAGGTATGGGGGCTCCATCGAAGCCAGAGTAAAGTTAGTCTCTCAGAAGCTGGGCGCACTGTACAGAGCCCTCAGATACTATAATAGTACACAACTGCTGACCCTGTATAAATCGCAAGTGCGCCCCGCTATAGAATTTGTCAGCCACCTCTGGTCGGGAGATACAAAATATCTGAAAAAACGGGCGGTCCGTTTGATAGATTCGCCTATCTTAACAAACGGATTGCAATATTTGAAGCACATACGTCAAGCGGGAAGGCTGTCCTTGTTCTATCGGTATTTTAATGAAAGATGCTCTGAGGAACTAGCGTCATTGATTTGCACATGGTTTGGCACATGAGAACATGTCGCTTCTACGACTCGTTACTGTGTTCAACAGATCGGCTGTGGAATAATCTGCCGGCCTATGTGTTTTCTCCCTCCTACAACATGGGTCTCTTCAAGACCCGAGTTCGCTCCTTCCTATCCTCTAAAAGACCCTCCACTCATCATCCTTAAAGATGATATAGGCCTTGAGGGAAATTATTTCCCTTAGGCCCTCCTGTGTGGAGTTACTGTAAAAAAAAAAGAATTTTAGAAAAAAAAGTGATTTTCGGGAATAGTATCAATAATTTTCATTTCACCCTATATAGCATACTAAAACGCCACTGTTCTGTGTCTAGCGACCTAAGAAAAGCTATTAAATTGGAATGGGTTGCTACTAAATTGACTTAATTATATGCTTCTAAAAATTACCCGTTTGTATTTCGTTCGATAAAGATTTGAGTCCAGCGCCCGGTCGCTCATTGATTTTCAGTAAGTTTCAGGGATTAGAACAATTAGCATAGCTGACCCTATAACGAAATAATCATAATTTCTTCAAAAGACTGGTGTTCGCCCTGTGGCGTCATTATTAATAAATTAATTAAAATTACTTTGTAATCACCACCTTATTAATATATACATGTCAAAATGTTTCAAAATCGATGCTTTCCTCATCAGGAATATACAGAATACTAAACAATAATAATGTCAAGTATAGACAAATGATAAACATAGAACACAATAATGTAATAATAGACAAAATATAAATAGAAACAAAAATTGATTAAAGTAGGTAGGTAATTAATCAAAAATGTTAATAAAAAATTATAAAGACTTGTAGAAATTTCAGTATTGGAGTTAAGCTGTTGCTATTTAAACACCTTAGGTGTTCCTTAACTCCAACCATTATTTTGGTATAAATAAAGGTTTAAAAAATTTATATACAAATACAACCGGTTTATAATTAGAGAAATTTGAAATTTTAGAAATCAGAACAACGTTAATAGTCAATTAAATATAATTAATAAACAAATATTTAAAAAAAAAATAGATATCTCTTAAATTTATTTTCATATTAATATTAATAATAATTTCTTTTTTAATCTGTTATTCAACGTTATAATAATTTTTTAATAAACATTTTTGATTAATTAATTAATTACCTACTTTAATCAATTTTTGTTTATATTTATAATTTGTCTATTCTTACATTATTGTGTTCTGCCTTTATCATTTGTCTATACTTTATTATTTTTTAGTATTCTGTATATTCATGATGAGGAAAGCATCGCTTTCGAAACATGTTGGTATGTTTATATTAATAAGGTGGTGAATACAAAGTAATTTAAATTTACTCAAGTTTTCATTTCTAATTATACCTACCTACTATATTAATGACAAATACGAAACCAAGTCCACTGTCCAATCGCCTCCCTATTCTCTCCAGCCTCTCAGCATACCCTGGTCGGTTAGTTTCGGTCGGAGTTACCACAGTTCCACTGACTGCTTAAACCTTAGCTTCTATTCTTTTGAATCAGTTTGGACTCATACTGTTTATTACAGATTGCGTGGCAAACAAACTATCGGGTCATTTCGCCAAGTCCTGTCACCTGTCACCACAATTCTGACAGCGCGAGCACATCCTCCGTTCTGTCACTTTGTCAGTTCCACAGTCGTACAAGAGTTCACAGTTCCACAATGGAAGGGATTAGTAGCTTCCAGCTCTCTCCCGCGCCGGCCGCTTGTCGCCTCCTCCGCCGGTGAAAAATACCACACATTTGTATTATTATATTTTATATCTGTTACAACACCGCGGCTAACTGGATTACATTTTAAATATCATATGCCAAGAGTTTCTAGTGGTAGCGGCACAGCTATCCTAACAGCGGAGCTTTTTGTACCGCGCGCACCGAATAGTGGAATCATACGCTCGGTTCAAGTAAAAGGTAAAAGTTAATCAATTCTCAATAAGAACTTTAAGCATTTGACTTTGACAGTTGTGGAAAAGTGGAAAGAAAACTCAAAAGTCAAAATCACGCAGTTTAATTTTGAAAGTGTCTTTTAAAACATGTGAAAAGTTTGAAGCATCGCGTGTAAATTGTGATAAAGTTTTTTTTTTTTGATAAATAAAGTGATTTATTAATTTCTTGGGTAAATTTTGACAATTTGTATTTGAATGTATTACAATGTTTTACTGAAAATGTTTGGATTTCTTTTTGAAAAAGTGAATATCGGAGTAACTGCTTGATGACTTCTGTATTCTTTAAAAGAAGGGTTAAAAATAAGACATTCAAAATTAACGCAACTCATTATTTCTACAAACGATTGGCATTCATTTTGTGGCGTCATTAGTAATAAATTAATTGTATAATAGACTTTGTATTCACCACTTTATTAATATACAGATATCTACATGTTTCTAAAGCCATGCTTTCTTCACCAGAAGTATGTAGAATAAATGTACAAGTGGTGAATATAAATTATATTATTTAATCCATTTATTAACGTAACTTATTTAGCTTCCATTTTTTTAACAAACGGATTGCCGTCTTTGGAGCACAGGTGTCGGGTGGGAATGCTGTCCTTGTTCTACCGTATTTCAATGGAAGATGTTCAGAGTAACTTGGGCCAGTGATGCCTTCGGCACCGGTGTACATCGGGAAAACACGTCAAACATGCTTCCAACATTGGTACACGATTGATATTCGTCTCAGTTCGGCATTGGAATGATTTGTCTGCCTTCGAGTTTTCTACTTCCTACAAAATGGGTCTCTGCAAGACTCAGGTTAACTCCTGCCTTCTCCCAAAAACATCCTACACACAGCATCCCCAAAGGTGACATAAGTCCCGAGAGCAATTATTATCCTCAGAGCCTCATGTGTGGCGTTAATATAAATAAATTCGGTAACACGACTGTTATAAATTCATTATTCCATGATGGCAATAACGTTGGCAGTGATTTTCAGACAAAAAAAACTATGAAAATTTCACGAGTCCTATGTTAGAGAGTTTTAATGGGACGTATCAAACATAATTTCTGCTCTAAAGTTTAGATTGATCTTTGTTTATGTTTAATAGGTGTCATGCGATGTTGAAAACTACGTTTTGATGGCAATTTCGTGGGAAATATATAAATGGCATTATGATACCACTGGAAAGAAAATGGACCAAAGGTTTAATGTTGTGGAAATGACCTCACTGTGAAGAATGACAATGAGTGAGTGGCGAAGGGGGAAGAATTATTAGGTGTTTACTTCAGTTTTATGCACAGATCGGTGAAGGAGAGAAAAAGATGAATCGATTGGTCGATGTCGGAATTCTTCTACAAAAATGATAAGTGTATATTCTACGAGCGTATATTCACAATGAACGTTTAATCCCAGAAGTTTTACTATGTTTTGCCAAGTGGTCACGCTCTATCCTGGAAACTAAATCATTATTTTGAAATAATATTTTTATACATTTACGTAGAATGTAAGGTTGCCGAAGAGGTGATTTTATCACTAAACGGCGCTATAGAAAGGTGATATAGAATAATAAAATATTCCTTGTAGTCATAGAGGAAAGACGAAGTAGTAAGATCAATGCAGTAGAAATGAAATCCCCGTCGAAAAGGTGTTACGATACTCTATTTCATTTCGCCCAGTTTCCACATTGATCGTCTTTTTCTATGGAATCAGGATGAAAAAAGGACGTGTTCTATTTTTGGTACCGATTTCCACACAGTTTACCGCACTTATTTGACAGCTCTCATCCCTTTATGTAATTATAAATTAACGTATTTTGTGGAAATGTTGCCTGTTTATTTAGGAATATATTAAAAACATTAATTTAGACTAGACTGTGTTTAAACTGATTGTGAAAGCGTGTTTTTGTTCGGTGTTGTAAATTCGCGTAAATACTTATATACGAGTATATATTTTTTGACATTTTGAACACAAGGTGTTTTCAATTTTTAGATGAATAAGTACTGTCCCGAATAAATATCATTTCTCCTTTAATTGTAACTTTATCTGCAAATCTGCATGAATCGTAGGCATGAAAATAATGATCATGTAAATCATAGATTTATTTATTTATTTAATATCAATGGTATAAATATACCATTAACAATAATTACATGTCACAGTTAACTATAACCATCAGAATAAATATAGCACAAATAATTTTAAAGGGTAACTATTAAATGTGGCATTAGGTCGTACAATGGCATCAAATAATAAAAGGGATATAAAGGTAAAAGATATGCGTACACATAAAACATATAGTAAACTTAAGTTATATTAATATTGATTGAAAAGATATGATAGTATAGCTTCTTGTACTTACCTTCCGTGCAGTTAAATAGATCCGCTACATCTGCGTATCTATTACTGCCTTCATGTAATCTAGGTACAAGCGAGTGTTTTTGATGCACAATCCTGGTGTTGCTACATTTGAACAGGATTTTAGAATGAGTTGCTCTCGTAGGTATATGAAATTGAATGAGGTTAATTAAATCAGGGCTGTCTATACTGCCATTTACAATTTTGAACATAAATATCAATTCAGAAATAATTCTTCGATCTGAGAGATTTAGTAAATTGAGTCCTTTCATCAAGTAATTATAGTTAATGCTTACAATGTGAATACCGAGTTTATAATTAATGTCTCTTAGGAATTTATATTGAATTATTTCGATTGATCTGAATGATTTTTAAAATGGGGGGATCAGATCGAGGAGTTAGTCATATTCAACTTGACTACGAACTAAAGATGTATAAAAAGTTTTCAATGTTGAAATATTCCTAATTCACCTGGAATTTCGAAGATATGGAATTAAGTATTCTACAAAGCTAACTTTACAAATGAGGGAGTCAAACATATCACAGGTAATTCGAAACAAAGCCTTAGTTCTGAATGATGATACTAAAAAATATACACGTTTCAAATAATGACTCACACATATTTTTAATAAAATTTCAAATTATGCAAATAATCGTAATTTGTTTATGAAATACAAATACTCGTCAGAGGAGAATACGTGTGTTTTTCATAATAAAATTACGTTACATTAATTACGCTATGATACGTTAATGACTGCGTCATATTTTCGATTCCATGTAAAATAATATGACGGTTGTAGATGGATTTATTTATATTACACTTGCTGTCAGTCTGGGGAAGATTTTCTGCAAAACCTTCCCGTATAAATGCTCTGTCAATGACAGCTAAGATGGTCGCCGATCTTATTCAATCACCATTTATTACATGTTTATTTATTTAATCAAGTTTCACTTCTAATTGGTATTTGAATATTGCAATCAATTTTCTATGATAAAAAATGTGTAAAGAGAAAAATCATAAAGAAAATCAGGAATATTACAAATCTATGAGAAATGGAAATCAATTCATAACACCTAATTTTAAAAAACAAATCA
Source organism: Halesus radiatus (assembly GCA_022606495.2). Classification (NCBI taxonomy): domain Eukaryota; kingdom Metazoa; phylum Arthropoda; class Insecta; order Trichoptera; family Limnephilidae; genus Halesus; species Halesus radiatus. The sequence continues at coordinate 43,077 of JAHDVE020005513.1, forward strand.
TTATATTAATCAAGCTATAAAAAATTACAATCACCCCCCATTGAAAAACACTGTATTAATGACCAATCAGAAAAAATAAATAAAATTAAACTCTTCTTTAAAAAAATTACATTTGTAAATATTTCATACAAAACATTTTACAAATAGAAGCAAATTAAATATCATTTAACTTCTTCAAAATATTGGTATTCACTTTGTGGTGTCATTATTAATAAATGAATTTAAAATTATTTTGTAATCGCCACTTTATTAATACATACATATCTACATGTTTATAAAGCGATGCTTTCCTCATCAGGAATATATAAAATACTCAACTAGACGGCCTTCATGTTCGAGGGGTAAGGCTCTCGACTACGAATTCAAAGGTCGCGGGTTCAAATCCCGGCGTGCGCAAGTAAATTATATTTAATTAATTTGTGTCGTTTTAATAGTATATTTGCGCACGTTCCAGAGTGGAAGATACTCTCAGTGTCGCCCTGGTGAAAGACCACCATTCAGAATTGAAACGTTGCTTGAAATGGCTTTTAGCCGTGTTTGGTGACCAGATCTGAATAGCCAGGTATTTCCCCAACTTTCCTCTTCCCCTTCTCCATACCCTCCCCAATACCTTCAGCCTCACAACATTCCCCAATTGGGGATGCTATAGTCTCACTGGCTCCAGACGGTTGGGAGCAGTTGGGACTCTTGTGCGGTATTCATAAAAAAAAACTTAAAAAGTATTGTATCTGAGTATTCTGTATATTCCTGATGAGGAAAGCTGTGCTTTAGAAACATGTTGATATGTATATATTAATAAAGTGGTGATTGCGAAGACATTTTAAATTAATTTATTTTTATAAATATTATGTACCTATCAAATCAAGAATTGTGGCTCCCTTATTTCTCCTTTTTCAGATACGTTATACAAGACCAAGAATACCATTTAACTAAATAAATTGCAAAATACTTGTAATGCAACTTATAAGAAATAAAAAAAGGAATAAAAAATATACTAAACGAAACCCAAATGAATGAATCTACCGTTAGAGGCGATGTCAGTGGGAAGAGATTAACAAGGGGTGGTGGTAGTTACAGTGTCCATCCACCATTAAGAGGAACGGCTGCGCGGCCTTTTTCATACAAAACTTAATTTTGGAATTGAGGCCAAAATACTAACTTAAACCTAATGATACTTCTTTTCATCAAAAAGTATAGTAAATATCTAGTACGGATTAGAAATTATTTATTTATTTTTGTTTTACATTATGAAATATAGGCCATGAAAGGAATTGATTTTTCGTGATTTTAGAGGCACTTTTAACAATTATTAGGGGGCTAATGGTGATTTAAAAAAAGTTTTACCCCGTCTGCTTTGAAAATATAATGAAACATATAACAATTTTTTTATTTTTTTTTTTAATATTTTGTTTTTAAATTTTTATTTACGTAATCATATTTACATAGCAAATTAAAAAATTGAATTATTTATTTAAAAAAAAAAATACGATAATTTTCTAAGTTGCATCTAAATTTTTTTTTAAATTTTTAATGTAAATCAAATTTAATAATGTTATTATTAAGTTCTGCAAGTATTTTTAGTTGTTATTTTTGTGACAGCTCTTTCGGCGTTTAAGACCATTTTCAAACTGTTTGAAAATGGTCTTAAACACAAAAACAATTAATGCATCTAAAATTACGAAAAAAAAAAATTCTTGACCATTTTCATAATTTAAAACAAAAATAAATTAAATTACTTCTCATCCGTACTAGATATTTACTAAACCTTTAATCAAAAAAATATATATTAGCGTCCTTGAGGTGATTTTTCACAAAAAACGGCGCTATACAAATCATCCAAGTATTATTCATAATCATTATTATTATCATTCAGTTTCGATGTGTATTTTGGCCTCAAATCCAAAATTATGTTATATATGAAATAGGAAATGCAGCCGTTCCTCTTAATGCATCAATCTCAACAGCCAGGTTCCCCTCACAACATACCTCAATAAGGAACTAGAGTCAAAAATATAACGACTTAAAAAAAAAGTCATAATGGATCAGCAAAGGTCGGTTCTGAATACTCCAGTTTTATTATATACTATATTAAATTATTCGAACGTATTTAAAAGGGAATAAAAATGTCTAAAATTATTTTATTATTTATGTTTAGTTATGGTTTACGAATAGAAAATAAAGTTATGTACGGTAAAGCTCATCCCTGTTTTGACATTTGACATTCTAACCTCAAAACCAACCGACCATAGTTTTGGAGCGTTTTGGCGGGCTTTGAAAAATTGAAACTATTTTAACTATGAAATCTAATTTTAGGAAAAAGAATATTGGCATTTAAGTTAGAACGACATTATTGATTAAAATAATAAAAATAAATGGACTGGAGTTCCTTATTGGGGATCCCATAGTTCCACTGTCTTCCAGGCAGTTGTGACTCTTGTGCGGTATGTATTGAAAAAAACATTTTTTTTGACAGTAATAATTAAAAATGATGTGTTATTGTAGGTATTTAAAACATTAGCAATTAAATGCATAAAAACATATTTCTTAATTTTTTCACTAAATTCATAAATATATAAAACTGGCCAATCTGAAACAGTTATTACCGATTAACGTCAAAATGTACAAAAAGTTGTCGAAAAGATTGTCAAAAAATATAGCAAATTCATTGTATTGTGTTATTTATTGCGAATAGTAGCGCAGTGGCGTGTCGAGACAAAAAATAAATACCCCAAATAGTGGAACGGGTCCACGATTCGTCACATAATCCAACACTAGATGGGTCGTCCACTAATTTAAAAAAAAAAATCAGTTAATAAAATATTTAAGGTCGAATTAACCGACAGCTTTATCCATGCTTTTATTCGACCGTTCACAAGAGTTCCAACTGCCTGAAGTTCGTGAATATATGGCAACCCCCTTTGGGGAATGTTGCAGGCTGGGGAAAACTGATAAACACCGACCGGCCATAGATATGGAGCGTTTTAGCGGACTTAAAAAAAACTAATTATTTATTAATTGATAAACTAAAGTTCTTAAAAACTTAAGACAAGATTTTTGTGTATACCGCAAAGGGTAACAATTATTTTTATAAACAATAATTATTAGCCTGAAACACTCATCCAAATTGAAAAAAACCTTTCCGAGCAAAGATAAATGTCGCCGACAGGACTCGAACCTGCACCCTTCTGATTGCCGGTATTTATCTTTGCTCGGAAAGGTTTTTTTCAATTTGGATGAGTGTTTCAGGCTAATAATTATTGTTTATAAAATTCACTAATTATTTATTTATTATACTGTATATACTCCCTATATGGGCTTTAACATATTTAGTTAGTTACTATAGTCAGAAAGAAGTGTAAGGAGAATATATGACGCGAATGTGAATGGAATAAGAAGCCGGGGACGTCCGAGTCACGATCAAGTGAATAACTTACTTGAGTCGGGCCATATCAGAAGTCGGAATAATAGAAGAGAATGTATGAGACGATGTATGAATGTGAATGAAACAAGAAGTATATGCAAAGGTCGAGTTGTTTGCCGGTCCGTCCTTTCTGCCTACCCCTGCGAAGAAAAGGCGTGATGGTTAGTTTGTTAGTTACAATAGTCGCACAGGTGCAAAACACATCACAGTAGGTACATATATAAAATAGATAGCGTTCATGAAATACAACAACTAAATATTTCATTTGTCTCACGTACAAATACAGGAATAACATAGTGTAAGTATCATTCAAAATAATTAGCTACAGAGGCGAGTATTCAAAACATACCTCACATTCACTGATTCTTATACTCTAGACACATATATTAATAATTGTTGAGGATGTATGCAATAATTGTCTGTTTGTATTTGTATTCCGAGCAGTTGAACATATCTACTATGTCTGAAAAAGAATTAATTACCTTCTGCGTGAAGTCTAGGTACAAAAGAATTTTTGAATGACTCAGTTCTGAAATTATTGTTACAATAGAATAAAATTTTATATCGATTAGTTCTAGTTGGAATATAAAATTTAATTAAGCTGACTATATCAAGGCTGTCTATAATACCATTAAACATTGTATGTGAGACGTTCTATCTTTGACAGGATGCGGATCGTTTAGCATAGGTAACTTAGGTACCATTTAAAAGACTGTCAACGTCGTGTCGTGTACCATCGCACCACTATGTCAAGAAAGCACAGACAGCCCTGATATACTCGTACTGTCATAATACCATTAACAATTTTGAAAATAAAAGTTAGGTCAGAAACAAGTCGTCTATTTCTAAATCTTTCATTAAGTAATTGTAATTTATAGTTTCAATAGGTAATCCGAGTTTATAGTTAACATGTCTTAGAAATTTATGTTGGACTTTTTCAATGGAATCGAAGTGAATTTTATATTGAGGGGACCATATAGAAGAATTATATTCAACTTTACTACCAACTAAGGAAGAGTATAATAATTTTAGTATTGAAATATTCCTGAAGTCTCTGGTATTTCGAAGAATGAAGACGAGCATTTTTAATATTTCAGTTATTGAATTGATATGAGTAAGAAGATTAAATTTCGAATCTAAAACAATGCCAAGTTGATTAATTTAGTTGACAGACGAGAGGAAAATATTGTTGATTTTTTTATTTATTTAAAGTTGAGAGGATGATTCATTCTAAAAAATCTGATTGTATGGCATTTACTAACGTTTAAAAGAAGTTTGTTTAGTTCACACTAATCTTGTAATTTATTTAAATTTAATTGAATTATGCTGATATTTAAGTTTGAATTTCAATATTAATAAAAATAAATAAATTGGATGAGATTATTAAGCCCGAAATTACCTTCTGGATCCCGCGTTGTGTTCTTTATCGTCAAGTTTTACAGAACTCGCAGGTGTCAATACATCAATTTAACATCAGACACATCTACTGACTGAAAGTATTTCATACCAAAGAAATTTCCTTAACATTTCAATAGGATCGTTTTTACATCTCAAAATCCAACCTCGCGACTCGTGTGTCAATGGCGATGGAGAAGCTCTATTTATAGTTCATAGTTATATTTGTATTTCATTGAAAAGTCACTGACGGAAAAGTTGAGCCGCGAGCGTTGCAATGCTCCCAGCGGAGACACCTGCGAATTGCGGATTAGTGCCAGATACTAGGAGCGCAATTCCCGTTCTATTTAAGAAAAATTCATTATCCTTTGCCTTAGGGTTAAAAACTTCTTTCTCAACTACGGTTCTGGTTCTCTCGGGTGTCAGCTGTCATTAAGCGAATGACATTCATTCAAAATTTCAATATTTGCATAGTTTTAATAAAAGAAAAACTAATAACTGACTAACCAATTACGTTATTATAATTTCTTCAAATGATTGATAACTTTGTGGCATCATTATTAATTATATAATTGAAAATACACTTTGTATATACCACTTTACTTAAAATATATAAATATTTCTACATGCTTCGATAGCAATGCTATCATCTTCATTGCTATCGAAACATGTAGAAATATTTATATATTTTAAGTAAAGTGGTATATACAAAGTGTATTTTCAATTATATAATTAGGTAATTATTTACTTTAAACATAATTAGTTAGTAAACATTATATAGATGTCACGGCCGGCCGAGTCCAATGATTCCGATTCCGAAGGCGGTGGACTTACCCCAAGTTCGCAAATCCGGATTCCGAACTCACACTCGAGGAACGGCAAAGGTTTTGGATTGGAGTCAGAAATGAAAAGCATCCCCATTCTCGAACGGCGGACCCTTGCGGACCGAAAGGAACGAAGACCGAGTCCGTGTGGCTGAACTCGGAATTGGAACCGAGTTCGTGAAATAAGTGGAATGACCCACCTCTACGGTCGGCATATATTAACCACGATTGAAAATATCACTTTTATAATTAATAAGGTCATTACTATCTAGTGAAGTGGGTACCCTTTAGCAAAACGTAAAATTTGTCACTGATTCTAAAAGTGACATTTTCCGTCGTGGTTAATTTATGCCGACCGTAGAGGTAAGTCATTCCACGTATTTTATGAACTCGGTTCTAATTCCGAGTTTAGCCATGCGGACTCGATTCCTCGGACTCAGTCTTTGTTCCTTTCGGTCCACATGATCCGCGGTTCCGGAAGAAAAAATCGTTCATATTACGCTATTGAATAGTTTCTGACCCCAAAACAAATCTTAGTTGTTCCTTGACTATAAGTTCGGAACGAGTGAATCCAGATTTGCGAACTCGGAGTGAGTCCACCGCCTTCGGAATCGAATTCATCGGCCGGAACGACTCTCCTCTACGCCGCGCTTACCATGAATCGCCGAACAATGTGAAGTACCGTACGAAAATGTCAACACATATATAATGTTTAATAATGTTTAAAGTAAATAATAATGTAATTGGTAACTTACTTACTATTAAGTTTTTCTCTTGTTAATACTACGCAAATATTGATATTTTTAATGAATGTCATTCGCTTAATGACAGCTGACAGCTGTCACGCGAGAGAACCAGAGCCGCAGTTAAGCAAGAACTTTAAAGCCTAAGGAAAAGGATGAGGAATCTTCCTTAAAAAGAACGGGAATTTCGCTCCAGGGACCAGAGAGAACTCTGAATGCAAACAAAGGAAGGGAAAATAAATTTAATTGGATTGTTACATTGTACTGTGTGGGGATCACATGAGGATGCATGTACTACTTGGGGTAGGGAGGTTTTTAATTCACTATTCTCGCTTCTTGTCAAGTGTCCGGTAAGTGGCTGAATTGACAAATACGTTGGGTTTAATTCTGAAAACTTTTGTAAAAACAATGAAACGAATTCCGCATGTCGTTAGAGAAACCAAAATAAAATATTAAAAAAACAATGGAGCCAATACACACTTATTCTGCAGCTGCTTAGCACATGTATTTTTTAATCGTTCTCTTCATTTGTAATGTTGTTTTTAAATATTTTAATTATTGAAGATCATACAACAAATCTCAAATGAAATACCAAACAGAAAAAAGGTAACGATGGCATTTGGAAATTGAATCCAGAACCTCTGTTTTACCGGGACTAGCACTCTAACCACTGAGTTAATGATACCGTATTTCTCTGCGTCATTTTATCTATATTATTTATTTATTTATTGTATAATATACGCCCTATATGGGCTTTTACATATAAAGTTAGTCGTAATAAACAGGTGCACACATCACAGTAGGTTCAAAGATAATATATCGAACAAATACAGGAATAACCTAGTGCAAGTACCTTTCTAAGTAATAAGTTCAGAGGTGAAAATTCAAACCTCACATTCGTTACTTATACTCTAGACACATATGTTAATAATTATTGAGGATGTATGTAAATCGTCTGTTTGTATTTGTATTCCGAGTAGTTGAAAATGTCTACTGTGTGAAGTCGAGGTACCAATGAATATTTGATTGACTCAGTCCTGAAATTATTGTTACAGTTAAACAAAATTCATAATTTATAATTTTATCTAAGAATTACCAATGTCATCTTCAATTAATTCCCATATTTTTGGCTGCTATCTTCTTATATGATTTTAAGATTCTACCCGAATTTATTTACAATCTAGACAATGTGTTTTTTGTTATATGGGACATCTATTGACTTTTCTATAACTCTAGAATGAATAATAAATTTATCGAAATAACTTATTGAAGCTCGTTGTAAGATTTAATCATTGAAGATAATATTAACAAACTCAAATGAAATACAAAACGAAAGAAAACACAGAAAATATTTAAAAAATTTATCTGTTATTTTTTTCTTGATTTTAACAGCGAAACTATGCTTAAATCCCCTAATTCGATAGTTTTTGGTGGTTGAAGGTAGAGGGGTAGGAGAAGGGGGGAGATGTGATTGGGAAAGGGAAGTTTGGTAAGTACCGACATAACTATTTTAATCTGATCACTAAATATGAATAAAGCCATTCCAAGGAACGCGTCAAATTGTACTTACTGAATATTTTTAATATTTTTTAAAAATATTTTTTTTGAATATTTTTTTTTATTTTTTATATTAGGGTGCCATAGTCCCGCTGGTCCGGGTAGTGGAACTTCTGCGTTAAACGTCCTAAACAGAATACAAATCGGTATATATATCCGGGTAAGAATTCTGTGTCTGTTTTACCGGTGTTATAATGAATGATATCATGAAGAACTAACGTTACTTATTTAAGTTTTTAATCCAGCAGGACTGGGTGGATAGTGCAAAACACGTATGCAATTTATTACCTACAAAAAATCATGAAAAATGTAAAATAAGAGTATAAAAATGTGAAATTACATAAAAATAATACTTAAATAAATTTTTTATTAATTGATAAACTAAAGTTTTTAATTCAAGATTTTTGTGCATAGCGCAAAGGGTAACAATTATTTTTATAAACAATAATTATTAGCCTGAAACACTCATCCAAATTGAAAAAACCTTTCCGAGAAAAGATAAATGTCGCCGACAGGACTCGAACCTGCACCCTTCTGATTGCCGGTCAGATGCTCTATCGTTGAGCTACGTCGGATTATCGCAAACCCGCCAAGTTAATCAATATATACTACTGTTTCATTCAATAATTACTGTTTTTATTATATTTCACCTGTAAATTTATAGTGTTTCAGGCTAATAATTATTGTTTACTTAAATAAATTGACCGTGGGACATTGTCCTTGTAATGTTGATCCCTGCAGATTGGAAACTGTGCACAGACATCTCCCCCTTTATAATATTCGTATTCTGCATCGTATGAGAATTGAGAACGGATCGTTTTTCCGACTGCTTCTTAGGTTTTTTCTGGAACAATGATCCAACGTCTGTGTTTTTGTCCCTCTTACCGCGTTCTTTCCTTCAAATGTCCCCCTCAAAGCAACCTCAGGGATATTATGTCTATTTAGAATTTGTCGTGTAATTTCCATGAAATCGGGTTAGTCCAGACTTTTGATGAAGTGTGCCGAAAGCTCACTCGATAAAGGCGAATATTTTTCGAGTGAGCTTTTAAGGAACAGCAATAGCAGTCGGCTTATCAACATAATGTGATTTGAAGAATTTTATTTGAAACACGCCACCGCTAAATAAATTAACTCAAATGCCTGCGATCAAATTCTCAAACTTCCATCACCGGTGAAGTTTTCTAATGGCCGCCATTTATCATTCGAATAATCGCCAAAAATAAATAATAAAGGTATTTTATGATATATTAAAGCAAAACTCTAATGGATTTCACATTTTGTAATGGGAAACATACCGTGATATTTTTATTCATATTTTTGTTTTTAACTTTTTATTCCAATTTTGACAAGTAAAAAAAAAACAAAAAAAAAGTGTTCTTTTCGAAGAATGTATAATCCAGTATTTATGTACTTAGATATAACGGCGGGTAAACATATATTTAGTATCACATATTTTTCTCATTTATTAGATTTGTAAACGTATAACACATATGCACCATTACCTTAATAATAATGGAATGATTTGTATAAAATTGTCTTTGTGAAAAATCACGTGAAGGGCGCTGTACAAATAGATACAGAAAAACATACTTACCCGGCTGGTCGCTTCACATGAACACAGTTTTATTAGAAAATTTAGTAGAAGATATGATTTACAATCGCTACTTTATCATTCTTTATCATTGATATTACATTTATTAGAAGATTAGTGGCAAAAGTAGGGTGGGAATTTATTTGAAATATTTATATTTTTATTGTTCGGTTTTAGGAATGGAATTTACTGATTTTAAAATAGACCTTAAAAAGCTTTAAAATTCTACGTAGGTTTAAATATGAAATTATCAATATGTAGTTATTTGCATTTTTACTCATTTAATTATTTCCAATGTCTCGGATTGTGAAAAGTTTCTGACTTTTTGTATAAATAGCTGCGTTTGTGCACAAGTGCGTTAAATAATTGTAACCTTATTCAATAGCTAATTTATTTAATAAAATTCTATACATGTCAACTTTTATTATCATATTTTTTTTAATTCTTTCCTGTTTGGTTCCAAGCCGCTATTTTCCTCTTCCCAATCTCCTCCCAACATTCCTCATATTCCCAATTTGGGGAATGTTGGAAGGAGATTGGAAAGATGTAGGTTCTGGAGCGATGAAGTTAGGTATATTTTGGATATTAGTTCCCCTGGCAGCAGGAAGTCTAGTGCAAAACTCTTATAAAATATTTTATATATTTTAAAACCACAGCCGGTTTGACAATGCCTTGTAAAGGCGAAACACCTGTCGCGCAGGCATATTACCAGCAGACAATATCTACAATATCAGACTTATTTTAACACTAAAATTATTATACCCTTCCTTAGTTCGTAGTCAAGTCAAATATAATTCTTCTGTATGGTCCCCTCACTATAAAATTCACTCCGACTCCATTCAAAAAGTTCAACATAAATTTGTAAGATATGTTAACCATAAACTCGGATTACCTATTGAAACTGTAAATTACATTTAATTATTGAAAATCTCAGATAGAAGACTTATTTCTGATCTAACTTATTTTCAAAATTGTTAACAGTTTTATAGACAGCCCCGATATAGTCAGCTTAATTAAATTTAATATTCCAACTAGAACTACTCGATTTAAAATTTTATTCAATTTTAACAATAATTTCACGACTGAGTCATCCAAAAATTCTCTTGTACCTAGACTTCACGCAGAAGGTAATACTATTTCAGACATAGTAGATATGTTCAACATCTCGGAATACAAATACAAACAAACGATTATTGCATACATTCTCAACAATTATTAAGATATGTATCTAGATTATAAGTATCAGTGAATGTGAGGTATGTTTTGAATATTCGCCTCTGTAGCTAATTAATTGGAATGGTACTTACATTAAGTTATTTCTGTATTTGTTCGTGAGACAAATGAAATATTTAGTTGTTGTATTTCATGAAGGCTATCTATGTTATCTATGTACCTACTGTGATGTGTTTTGCACCTGTGCGACTATTGTAATTATATAAAACAATATATAAATTTCGAGAAATGAACCATAATGTATGGATTGATACCAAATTTGATTTAAAAGCATTCATATTTTAATACTGTATCTTTCCCATTAACAATTTACCGATATATTTTTTGCTGTAAATTATAAACCGCAAAAGTGGCGCAGCAGCGTCAGGAAGTTGACACATTGCATTTATTTATTGTTGAGCCTACATACTCCATACCAAAGGCGATCTCGGCTGACAAATTTCCCAGGAATTATTTATCAAAGCTCGAAATACCGCATCGCGTTATTATTTTTTTATTATCTAAAGGGTGACCAACAGGGTCGCGACAAGTCCTACCCCCGTCTAAATATTTGGTGGGTTGTTTTTTATTGGGAGTTGACTGTAAAAACGTGTTTTGGTTTCACCACAGAAGGGATCGATTTGCATCCGGGTCGACCATGCTGCAGTCGAAATTTCGCTTGAAATGGATATGTATAGAATTGGTGCAGTGTTCGTGTCGGTGTTATTGTAAGTGGTTGTTGTGTCGAAAACATCCCCTAACCATACCAAACCTTGGAAGAAATACGTGACAAGCAGGGCCGCCGAGATGGGGGTTCAAAGGGGGATAAACCACCGAGCACTCGCAGTACCTACGATTAATAAAGCCCACTTGAGATGATTTTTTCACGAAAAGTACACTATATAAATTATCCAATTATTATTAAGATACCTGTAATCAAAATTCATCGTATATTTTCTTTAAATCTCAACTAGACTCAAAGAACATATACGATGTTATAAAAATAAAAGCACTTTTTAAAAATCCATATTGGTGGATAATCACGTCCCTCTTGACAACAACAAGCCTAAACCCTTACATATAGAAAGAAAGGGTCTTAGATTAAATTTACTTTAACAATTAGATATTAACAAACAAACGAAAGATCCTAATATAACATTAATTAATAAATTAAAGAAAAATTATTTATTCACCACTTCTCAGTATGTTCACATTATCAAAACAATATGAATATATCATCATTTAAATAAATCAATTAAGAAAACAAGGTCATTTTAATACGGCAAAACACACTATAAATGTAAAATCCGCACAGAATAGAGAATTGTAATTATTTTCTAACTAAATCGGTTTTACCGATAGTAAATACATATTTTTAAAAACCCGTCCAAATTACAATGGGGTGTTAGTAAATAAAATCATATAAATAAGTGGACAAAATTTGGATTAACCGCAGTTTGAAAATAGCCTTGAACGTCGAAACAGCTGTCACAATAATAAAAACTAAAAATACTCGCAGAACTTAATAATAACATTATTGAATTTGATTTACATTAAATTAAATAAAAAAAAAATATTGAAGTTCTACGAATTAAACACAAAAACAATTAATATACAATTAAAAGGTAAGTAGAAACCAGTGGTGCACCAAGAGGGGGGACCTTGCAGCCCTCTCACCCCCCACCCTTATACTGATATCTCGGTCTTAGGATCTCGGACTTATACTCCTAAATATAAATGAAATCGCGAGCTTTCCACGTGTTCAGGGTCCCGGACATGAATTATCGACATTGACGGGGTAAAGATTTTTATCGACAATATCGGTAATTAGTCGGCACTTCTTGCTAGCACGACTGAGAATCAACAATAACGTTTGAGAGTTGATATCGGCTAAAATTTAATTAATAAATTATATGAAAATTGCTTTTTAAATATATACATATTAACGTATTTCGAAAGCGAAACTTTCCTCACCAACACTTACAGAATACTATAAAATAATAATATCAAGTATATTTATATGTATTATTTGTATTCTGTATGTCCTGGTGAGGAAAGGTTCGCTTTAAAAACATGTTGATATGTATTTTAGGTACTTTGCGATAAGAATTTTCAACATTCTTCCAGTGAGCATCAAAAAATCTGATTCACCAAAAAAATTGACCGGTGCACTCACCCAAGTTCGAAGTTATTGATTACGGATATAATTGTATATCCATATGTATTATAAAATTATAAAATAATATGCAAAATGACTGCCTAAACACAGGCTAGCCTGGTGAGGCGGGTTATGTGAAACTTCAACGTATAACTATGCATTTCTGTTCTTTACATATTACTTACTGCTATTCTATTATTTTCTATTTTCCTTTTTATATATTTTTTTACTTATTTTTTAAAAGAAAGACAAATATAATACGAATAACCAGACAATATTTGAAAATCTCGTACTACCATCACAGTAAGCGGAAGATGTTGCTTGTGTCGTAAATGGAGGACTTAGCCAGTCGAGGAATTGAACTCACGACGCCTGGGTGAGACCCAAACGCGATGCCAACTCAGCCACTGACCGGTCATACCTACTTTATAAACCACTGTACACTTTATTATACAAGTATTTTAGTTACAGTTAAACTTAATTACAATAAAGATATTATATTATTATTACACATTAAAAAAGTGGTGATTAGAAAGTAATTTTTAATTCATTAATTAATAACGCCACAAAGTGAATATCAAACTTTTGAAGAAATTATAATATTATAATTAATTTATCGAGTCCGTTTGCTCCCCCTACATGTTTGTAATCGATCTATAAGTCGATAAACATCGTTAACAAAAAAACTATGTGGAAATCAAAATCTATGGGTGATTTTTTGAAAGAAGGAAGTAGAGATAGATTTTGTTCACGGGAAAATGGAGTTTCTGTAATTAAATTATGTCAACGTAGAAAGGTATACATGATTTTGTTGTTTTAAGTGTGATATGAAAGATCGATTTTTTTTGTAAATTACACATTTTGCTTCTATTTTTTTTTGTTGACATTTTACAAAAAAAAAATACCACGCAAAAAGTCCCGATTAACTAATTTTTTGTAGTTTGTGTGACGGGAGCTTGTTATTCAAAACTCAAAATTTACAGACATGGTTGCAAAATATATATATAATAAAAACATAAAAATCAAATGTAACAAACTTAAAGCATAAATGTTTTTGAAGAATCTTACTCAAAAATATTCAAAAATGTATAATTAAAACATAAACAACAACAGAAAATCGTACATGAAATAATATTTCGTTATTATCTAATACAAATAGCTTCTTTAAGCTAGCCAAGTTTGCAATGTGTTTATTAATGGTTTAGTTTTAATACAGTTTTTTCATTATTTCAGGGGGTAACATATTTAAGCAGCTAGGAATCATGTGATCTAATTGTCCATATTTGTTTGTATGCTTAGGAACCATTAATCCTACATTACAATTGACACAAGTATTGTAAGTGTGCTCTAGTCTATTTGTATTATATATAGGGTTATTAATGTGCTGAAATTCTTTGAATGAGTTAAAAAAATAATCGCATACACACTTCTCCTTCTTGGGTCGCTTCTTCATTGTTGAGGATCGTGACCTCCACTCCAATCTGCCTGGCGTACAAAGCTCCTCCACTCCTCGCGATTCTCCGTTGCGTGTTGATCTTCCTCTGCTTCTCCTGCCTTCCACTTTGTCAGTGGCCATGAGCTTCTAGATTGGAGTTCTCGGTTTGGCCAGCAACATGCCCAAAGAATCTGAGATACACTGTAAGCGACACTGTTCTACGTGGGAACAATTCACTTTATATCGTCCATAAAATCAATCGGCAAATAATGCCTAAAATAATTAGCAAAACTGATTTAAATTTGAAGATTCAAAAGGACAAGTAGATAAAATGTGTCATCGTAGAGCGATTTTCCCCCGTCGTTGATCTAATAAGGACTCCAGTTAAAAATATAATGGCTTTAAAAATATATATTCATATAGATCAGCAAACATCGATTCTCAATATATCACTTTTATTATTTATAATTATGCTTAGAATTTATAAACCGTTATTTAAATGTGAATAAAAAATCAAGTCATCAAAAGATCTTATTATGTTGGTACCATTGCATTTAGAACATCTGACATCACATGCGCATTCTTTTTTTGAGTATCATGAACATTTTCATTTTTCACTTTTGTTTTGTATTTTAAATATGTGTTTTTTTTAGTTTTGGGGAAGTTTAAAGATAATTTGGGTGAATTTAAGCTCTATAATTATTATTAGTTGATAAACTAAAGTTTTTAAGACAAGATTTTTGTGCATGGCGCAAAGGGTAACAATTATTTTTATAAACAATAATTATTAGCCTGAAACACTCATCCAAATTGAAAAAACCTTCCGAGAAAAGATAATTTTTCAATTTGGATGAGTGTTTCAGGCTAATAATTATTGTTTATAAAAATAATTGTTACCCTTTGCGCTATGCACAAAAATCTTGTCTTAAAAACTTTAGTTTATCAATTAATAAAAATATTTGACAAGTCAAAGCATTTTTCACCAATAAAATGTAGACATAATTTGTCTCGACGCCATCTATTGTGGGATTTAGCCGTTACAAACCTTTCTCATACTAATAAAGTTGGTTGTTTACAGGTGAAATATAATAAAAACAGTAATTATTGAATGAAACACTAGTATATATTGATTAACTTGGCGGGTTTGCGATAAGCCGACGTAGCTCAACGGTAGAGCATCTGACCGGCAATCAGAAGGGTGCAGGTTCGAGTCCTGTCGGCGACATTTATCTTTTTCGGAAGGTTTTTTCAATTTGGATGAGTGTTTCAGGCTAATAATTATCGTCTATAATTATTGTTCAATATAAAAAAAAACTATTATCAGTGTAATAAATTAGAGTATTCATAGAATATAAAATTATGTACGGTAAAGCTCATCCTTTTTTTGACATTTGACATTCTAACCTCAAAACTGATCAAAACCGATGGGCCATAGATTTGGAGCGTTTTGGCGGTCATAGAAATTAATTTATCTACGAAAACTAACTTTAGAGAAAAAAAAACGAATTATACTGGAATTTAAGTTTGAACGTCATTGTTCATTAAAAAAAATTGGACTGGAGTTCCTTATATTAAAGCGGCGCCGGACGTGCTAGTAATATAATAAAAATAACGTGGACCGTTTATTTTGTCGTGTCGATTCTGCTTAGTGTTCGATGTGATTGTTAATTGATCTATATATTCCGTAAACAGTGCTAACAGACGCGTGTAAATCATCAGGTCTTCCATCTTACCGCCCTTCTCCCCCGCGAGTTTGATTTGTGTGGGCGTAATGGGTAGAGCTCAGCCAGCCCGGGCACATTGTGTTCAGGGGGGCGGAAGGGATGACGTTAGTGGCGGAAGGCTTTCACAAAGGAAGATATTAACCTTTAGAAGCGATTCGGGATAACACTCGTAAGTTATTAGTCTTAACACTTCGTTCTGAGGGTTTCTGGGATTCCGGTGCTTTCTTGACATAGTGGTGCGATGGTACACGACACGACGTTGACAGTCTTTTAAACGGTACCTAAGTTACCTATGCTAAACGATCCGTATCCTGTCAAAGATACAGTCTCACATACAATGTTTAATGGTATTATAGACAGCCCTGATATAGTCAGATTAATTAAATTTCACATTCCAACTAGAACTACTCGATCTAAAATTTTATTCAACTGTAACAATAATTTCATGACTGAGTCAATCAAAAATTCTCTTGTATTTAGATTTCACGCAGAAGGTAATAATTTTTTAGACATAATAGATTTGTTCAACTGCTCGGAATACAAATACAAACAGATGATTATTGCATACATTGACGGCCTCCATGGTCGAGGGGTAAGGCTCTCGACCATGAATCTGGGGTCCCGGGTTCCAATCCAAGTTTTGTTTAATTAATTTGTGCTGTTTCACAATTAATTAATTTAAAAATAATGGATACTATATTTGCGCACGTTCCAGAGTGGAAGATAATCTCAGTATCGCACTGGTGAAAGACCACCATTCAGAATTGAAACGTTGCTTGAAATGGCTTTTAGACATGTTTGGTGACCAGATCTGAATATCCAGGTATTTTCTCATCTCCCTCTTTCTCTTCTCCTTCGCCTCCCCAATACATTCAGCCTCACAACATTCCCCAATTGGGGATGCCATAGTTTCACTGGCTCCAGACGGCTGGGAGCAGTTGGAACTCTTGTGCGGTATTCATATAAAAAAAAAACATCCTCAACAATTATTAAGAGAATCAGTGAAGTCGAGGTATGTTTTGAATATTCGCCTCTGTAGCTAATTATTTGGAATGGTACTTACAGTATGTTATTCCTGTATCTGTTCGTTTTTCAAATGAAATATTTAGTTGTTGTATTTCATGAAAGCTATTTATGTACCTACTGTGATGTGTTTTGCACCTGTGTGACTATTGTGATTAACTAAATATGTAAAAGCCCTCATAGGACGTATATAATATAATTTAATTAATAAATAACGTACAAAGTACTGTTTTATTTGTGATACCGTAAAAGAATCTTAGCTGTTCGGAGTAGGAACTAAGGCATTCCAGTTTCTTCCGCTCTGAAATACGATAACGTACCGATATACGAGTATCAGTCTTCGTGAGACATCCCCGAACCGTCCTTTCACAATCTTCTGAAATACAGTTTATTCTGTAGACAAGTCTAGTACGATCCCCAACTCCTGTGATTTCATTTCTCAGCTTAGTATTATTCTCATTTCTAGACTCGCTTTCTTTGACAACTGCTTAATATTACAACTGCAATCAATTCCGTTAATTGAATTATCTCCTGTCAATGTCCTCCAGCAGTCATTGTGTCTTTCAAACATTTCCTGGTATGGGTGGGAGCCTACACGCTTAGCGCTGTAAGGTAATACTGTCTGTATGCAACTGATAAAAATTAGACATTCCAAGGTGGATTTATCAAGGTTTACGCTATCAAGATATTGCATAATTGATAACATTGCGAATTTACCATTTCAGGTAATTAGATAATAGATTAACATGTTTGTTTATTTATTTTTTAATTTAATGTAAATCATATTTAATAATGTTATTATTAAGTTCTGCGAGTATTTTTAGTTTTATTATTGAGACAGCTGTTTCCGCATTCAAGGTTATTTTTAAACTGCCGTTAATCCACATTGTAACGACTTATTTATGTGATTTTATTCACTCCCACCCCATTCTAAGTTGGACGGGTTTTTAAAAATAATGATTTATTATCGGTAAA
This sequence comes from Halesus radiatus, assembly GCA_022606495.2. NCBI lineage: Eukaryota > Metazoa > Arthropoda > Insecta > Trichoptera > Limnephilidae > Halesus > Halesus radiatus. Next base: position 61,135 of record JAHDVE020005513.1, read on the forward strand.
ACCGATTTAGTTAGAAAATAATTAAAATTCTCAATTCTGTCAGGTTTTTACATTTATAATGTGTTTCCCCGTAATACTTGCAGAACTTAATAATAACATAATTAAATTTTATTTACATTATTTACTTTAAAAAAAAATTTAATGGAGGGTTTTACGAATTAAATACAAAAATAATGAATTAATGTTTGTTTAAGATAGTAAATTCAATGCTATATACCTCTGGACTGCTATATTTTCATGTACCTGGTAGGACAATACGGTACCTACCATTTTATTGTGGCAATTCAACTTCAGCGTTGCAATATTATTCCCCTATGCGACGGATTCAACATGTGGGGAACAAATACTTGGATGTTGTTGACATATTTGGCACATCAATGTTACAGTATAAGAGTGCATTAGTACGGTTTTTTCATCGAGTTATTTGAAACTATTTAACTCTGGATAAAAGAGTCAAATTATGTTGTTTCTTTTTATGTTATCTATTATAATACATATGTACCTTTTCAATATTATTTGTAAATGTCCATGTAAAAGCCTGTAAAGAACGTAAATAAATAAATTAATAATCTGTCTCGTCTTCGGGCACCATCTCCTATCGGAGGTTATCAATCATCGCCTTTGTACACTGCAGACTGCAGCGCGGAATAACTCTACTATTTTGTTTCGATAAGTTTTATCGACTATGTATTATACTTAATTTTATTTATTTGCCACCGGTTTCGAAACATCTGTGTCAATCACTAGTGTTTTTAAAACTAACACATCCGTGCCATATCATCGTCATGTCAAACATCCTGACATCCTGGCATGTCGAAACCGGTAGCAAATAAGGTGTAGTCCATGGGGCTTGCATTGTAGGTTCATAATAAATTGAAAAAAAAAGTGCAATGTGGCAGTTTGGCTACTATACCCCTCAAATGTACATAGTGGATAAAACTCTAAAACAAAATGTCTAGAAATTGTTAGTTAACATATATAATGATAACTACAAAAAAATAAAATAAAGGACTCTTTGGGTAAATTCGTCGAATTTAACCGTTAGAGTGCGGCCCAGCGCCATCGCGCTGTAATCTTTAGTTACGTAAATTGCGGCGCAGGTTTCGGTGTGCTTTTTGTCGTCCTTGGGAGAGCACGTGTTCAATTTGAGTATGGTATCTTGCGGTTGGCGTGTCTTGATTACTGTATTTATTGTTTATCCTGTTAAAATAAATACACCCTAAAGTGAATCGATATTTTTCACCATGTTTTCACCAGTTCTATTGCGATTGATCGTAATGTATCAAATGACAGCCACCTCTGGTTGGGAGCCCCAAAATATCTGAAAATAATTCGACTCTTTGCAGAAACGGGCGGTCCGTTTGATAGATTCGCCTATCTATCTTAACCAACGGATTGCAATCTTTGGAGAATAAACGTCAGATGGGAATGCTGTCCTTGTTCTACCGGTATTTTAATGGAAGATGCTCTGAGGAACTTGTGTCGTTGATTTCTTCGGTACGTGCACAGTCGGGAAGCACGCCGAACGCGCGCCCAACATTTGTACACGGTTAACATTTGTCACATGAAAACGGGTCGCTTCTACGACTCGTTCTTGTGTTCAACAACTCCGCTGTGGAATGATCTGCCGGCCTCTGTATTTCCTCCCTCCTACAATATTGGATATTATTTAATATCAATTGAATGAACTTTCAAGTAATCATAGTAAGTTCCCCTGTCTGTTTTGTTTTTATATACATCTGCAGTGTTTTTACGAACGTCTTACCGTCCCTGGGATTATTATCATTATATTGCTGCGAGTTTAAGTTTGGTTAATTTGAAGCAAGATCCAATAATAATAGTATTCTTTCTTGTGTGTACTATGATGCATTCAGCTCAAACCACAACATCTTGCAGTAGACCTGCTGAAACTGACATTGCGGGAGACTGCCTGTCTGGCACTCCGCACTTCACTGAACAACAAAATAAACTCATCTGCAATAACATTGAACTGCTGTTTATGCTCGTCTCATTCATATAGCAGTCTTCTTGTGAATCATCAAAGCATGATTTGAACAACCATTCATTCCGAGGGTGACCGATTAATTAAAAGCCCATATATAATATAATAAATAAAATAAAATAAATAAGAAGTCCTCCTATTGCACACCAAGCTTTCTACGTTGTCCCCTTTACTGCATATGCCAGTAATTTATAGTTATAAAGGCGTGCATATTTCTCTACCTCCATTATTAGCCCAGAATTCATATCCCGCTCCATATTTTAACTCAAAGGATGAATAGCACGTAAACGATCGAAACGCAGTGCATAGATTTACTGGATACGTGTTGACCGAGAAGCTACTGAATTGTTGTCCCGCTTGTGGTATAACAGAAGTACGTCCACATCCCCGCTGAGTCGTGAGCTAGCCCCCATTGAAATGTATGGCGCAGTGCCCTGTCGGAATCACGCGTGAGGTTTATGTCGATTCTTTACCGGACCGTCAGAGAGGGGTCTTACTCTAAGACCGCTTCCTGGTGGTCCGGTAAGGAATGAACATTTCACTGACCACTGCAAACCGTTACCTTACTTTAGCGAAGTTTGCTTTTCTAGATTTATTGAAAACGTGTAGGTACAAAATACATAATGATGTAGGTATAATTTCACAATCACAAGCCCGCATCAGAGCATCGGAGCGGTCGATAGGAAATAAAAATAATGAACATTTATCGCGTTGTTTCACATTCGCATCACATAAAGTCTATCTGAAACAAATTATAAATATTTATATAATAGTCCGAATCACGTCTAAATTAAATCTCCTTGTCATCCGAAACGGCGGCCATTGTTTCCGAGACAATTTAAATTCGAAACACGCCACAATAAAAGCTGATTAATTGTCCGACACGTGCTAAAGTTCTGGCAGATTGCAGAAGTCTGACAGTGGATGACGAAACCAGAAATAGGGTACGATCATAATAGACTAAACTTACAAGATTTGTGGAAGGTCATCTGTAGCGACTGTTAATCTATATATAAAGAAGAGTGTCCGTTGTTTGTTTGTTTGTTTTGCATACTAATCTAAAGTTTTATAACGACCTTGATGAAGTGTTGTATACTTGACCATCAAAACAAGAGGAATGTCACTGTCTACATAAGTTTTCGAAAAAAACGACATATTCAGAAACTCCCAAATACTTCCGTTTAACATCATTCCCACCTGTGGAATTACAAATACTATCTCACGGCACATACTAACACCACACTCAATTACAATCACGATGTACACCAACACAACACAAGAAACTACAAAAATACACTCAACAAAATATGAACTAAAATCTTTAGAATATATAGCTTACACACGATACAATAAATTACCCAACGATATTAAAAATGCAAGCCAATGTGAAAGGTCTCAAAGTAAGATGGTTAAACTCTATTATTTGAAAGAATACCTTAAGGAATAATGGTGTGATGTGTCTCTGTAATAAGTATAACTATATAATGTACCAGTGATGTGTTTCTTTACAATAAGTGTCTCTGTACACTTATATTATAATGTACCAGTGATATGTCTTTATTACAAATGCATATTATGTGTTGTAAATGTTGTTAATGTACTGTGAATGTTAATTATGTATCTTAAACATTAAGTATGTTTGTTTCTAAAAACTGTACTGCAGGTTCTGCATGTGATCCCACAATGAGTTTCTTGGGAATACAGTGCATAATGTGTTGTATACTTTTTAATAAATATACATAAAACTAACCCCTCTCCGCCTTTCCCGCTCTTTAAAGCAGAATGTTGGTACTTCTTGATAAAATTTTGCACCCTTGATGTTAAAAATAAGAGGAAAATTAATGGGTAGGGATAGGGTACATTACAACTTCAAAACTTTATTCCAAACCACTCATAACCCCGGTCAACGCCGGATACTTCATTAGTAGATAGTAAAATTACACATACAACCACATCAAAAGTTACACACAAACACTATGATAACAAACACATTGTATTCCTATTCTGCAGTAAACTATTGTCTGTGTTATTAATAAACGTAATACAACACAGGTATTAGACTAGATAATTTGGAAGCATTATAGATAAGAAAGCCAAAACACTAATAGTAGACTAATAATCAAATCAATTTAAATAAAAGTCTGATGCTAAAGCTGTTCCCAATAAGGAACTCAAGTCCAATCTTTTATATTTTTTTATTAATTATGATCTTAAAACTTAAATACTGGATTTTTTTTTCTGAAATTAGTTTTCATAGTTAAAATAATTTTTAAAGTTTCAATTTATCAAAACGCTCCAAATGTAAGTCTGTTTTGATCCGTTTTGAGGTTAGAGTATCAAATGTCAAAACAAGGATGAGCTTCACTGTAGATAATTTTATATTCTATTCATAGTAAACCATAACTAAACATAAGTAATACAATTATCCACACTTTTAGAAACATCGAAACACGGAATAATAATAGCATTGAGCATTAACATTATCATAATATCCGTATTAATAATTGGTTTGCTCATGAGTAGTCTAATTTATTTCACTAAAAATAGTTTTTATATTGAACAACAATTACGGAGCTTAAGGTCACTCAAATTAAGTTTAAATTTCGTTAAAACTAAAAAAAAAAGTATTTGTAATACAATACAAAATCTAAAAATACTTATGTCTAATGGATTAGTAAATCCAAAAACAGAATGCGCACGTGACGTCAGATGTTCCAAATTCAATGGTTTAAACAAAACAAGGTGTTTTGATGAGATGATTTTTTTAATTGAATAAAATTTATATATTCAGAATCGGCGTTTGTTGATCTATATGAATGTATATATTTAAAGCTATTATATTTTTCACTGGAGTTCCTTATTGACAACACAGACACTCCTTGCTTCATTCACATTCATTCATCGTCTCATACATTCTCTCCTGTTGTTCTGACTCCTGACATGGCCCGACTCAAGGATTTGGTTCACTTGATCGTGCCGTGTTTTCCTCGGGCGTCCCCGGCTTCTTCGTTCATTCACATTCACGTCATATATTCTCCTTATGTTCACATCAGCCTTGCATTCTTTGCGAATCTCAACAGTTTTACCATACATCCGCTTCAGGGATTTCATTTCTACGGCATTCAGTCTACTTTCCCACTACCATCCCTCACTTACATAGATCAGGGTCAGTATCAGCACTCCATTGTATAACATATTATAACAGTTTAGTTTATACCGCCCTGAAGAAGCTAGGGCGGTAACGAAACCGGGTCGACAATAAATATGAAGATGTAAACAAAGTTATTGTTTTATTTTAAATTATAATATTGCATCACAAGGAGTCTGCTTCGTACAAAAATAGAGCATAATATAATTTAACGGCAGCCGTGGTTGAGTGGTTACGATCCTCAGTTACGAATCCTGAGGTCGCGGATCAAATCCGATTTTTTTTATTTATTTTATTCATTTATTTTATTTCACAAATTATTCATTAAAAATAGTGTATGAGAGCGGTAGATATTTTCAGTATCGCCCCGGTGAAAGACCACCATTCAGAATGAAAAAGATTCTTGAAATGGCTTTTTTCGTGTTCGGTGACTAGATCTGATTAGCTAGGTACTTTTCCATCCTCCTCTGTCCCATCTCTTACCCCTCACATCATACCTCAATTTGGGATGCCATAGTCTCACTGGCTCCAGACGGTTGGTAGCAGTTGGGACTCGCGGTGCGGTAATAACATTTTAAATAAATGTACATTCTCAGTTGAAGGAAAAAAAGTGTTTTCATTATTTTTTAGCAAGTACCTAAATATACTTTTATGCCCAAGTGAAAAAATTACTTCTCTTACGTGTGATAAAGAAAAACTTAACCCTACCTGAAAACTATTTATTTATTTGTAAGAAACAAACAGTTTTTAATACAAATTTATATAGAGAGGAAGTTCAAAAGGTAAGCCAACAACGTTTCTTGGTTAAGTACAGATGTTTATTTATGAAGCTAACAAGATAAATAAAAAAATAATATTTATATATATATAAGAAGGAAGGGGAAGATCACGACAGGAGTTGCTCTCGATACATTTTATACTTGCGCATTAATTTATGGTCGTACGTATTACTTCGGTTCGATATTTTGAAGGGTATTGTGAAGAATGGAGAATTTATCCTAAGATTGGTCCTGCATGCGGGCAAATAAAAAAAATGGTTTGCCGGGTTGGTCTTGATGGTATGAGAATGTTTATAAAGTTAATGAGCCCTGGCGAGTCCAGGCTAATTCGTAATTTTAAATAACAAAATTTGATCAAATTTTAAACGTCGCGTTTGGAGCGTTTAAGGATTCGGTATTATTTGCAAAGTGTAAATTAGATTTATTATTTACGATTCTAAGTGAGGGTGGATATATACGGTGTAAAGGGAGTTTAGAGTCATTATGTTGCGAAAAGGTTTTTAAATACGAATTATAAATCGCTGCATTTTATTGGCTTCGTTGATAACCGCATTAGTTTGTTTGATACAATTTAGTTTCAAAAAATTGTTTCAATTTAGCCTACAAACAATAAGGAATTTATAACTAGTTGAATCACATGACGCCATCTCTATCTCCCGGTCCTGCAGCCTTCTCCTCAATTGTTTCTGATGCGGCAGCCGGAGTCCCTCGAGAGGTGGTCGGGGATAGGGGGGCTGATGCAGCACCACCCACCACCCATGCGGGTGTAGCAGGTGGCTCGTCTGCGCCGCACTGAAACTAAAACTGCACTACTATTCATGTACTTCGACCTAACCTAAAAGTGCGTACAAATACTGCAGGTATTTGAACTCGGCTGTTGGTCGCCATTTGCCCAAAATCTATTTGTTGCTCCCTTATGAAAAATAAATGAGTACTCCCGAGGTATTTCCACAGTGAAATATTTAGCTTGGCAACTATCCGGAAGTTATTCCAGCGGCTCCCAAACTTTAAATACCGTCAACCGCTTAGAACACTAGCAAAGTATGTACCTCTGTTATAGGAAATGTTGTAATGCGCAACGTGGCGCATCTACCAGCACCGCTCAGTGCAGAACAGTACATCACAGACACAGCACAGACGCGAGTGTGGCTGTTAACTGAACGTTGGCGACATGTTTGAGGATTTTATAATGCTACTCGCATGTTTATTATTATTTTGTTTTTAAGATATGGTCAAGGCTCTACTAGTATTCCTGCAGCTACCCTGAACGGTGTGATCCTGAAGTTGACTGAGGGTACTAAATACCTTGGACACATAACTAACTAACTAACCATCACGCCGTTTCCCCGCAGGGGTAGGCAGAGAGGACGGACCGCCAAACAACTCGATCTTGGCACACACTTCTTGCTTCATTCACATTCATACATCGTCTCATACATTCTCTTCTATTATTCCGACTTCTGACATGGCCCGACTGAATCTGATGGATGATGATGATATTGATAGGCAAAAACGAGCTCTCAGCGTAAAATCGAACATGCTCAGTAGAAGATTTCGCCTTTATAGTACCGCTGTGAAAAGGACTCTCTTCTTCCCGTGGAAGCGCAACGTTGTACAAGTGCGAACTGTGGGCAAACTATGTAAAGAGCAATATGGAAAGACTTCGTGTACAGTACAATAACACCTACCGCATAATGTTTGGCCTCCCCAGATACTGCATCGCTTCCAGTATGTTCGCAGAGTGACGAATTTCCAGTTTTGCAGCCCTTAAAGGGTGGCCGGAATGAGGAGAAGAATAAATAGCTGGGGGAATATCCTCATCATGGAGGCTCGCCTCAGTCCAGCCTCCAGCATCGACGCATACTGGAGAAAGATATTGGCCCCCCACAATTTAAATGCCGCCTCACCTTGAAGGCTTTATTTTCATGTACTTATTTTTTTGTTCGCGTCAACGAATTAAGTTGAATGTAATTAATAAAGCGGATTTTTTTTTGTTTAATTCGGCTGATAAATATTTATGTCTATTTATATCATAATGTTTTACAAAAATGTGACCTTACTGGGGTACCCCATTCTAAGATTACATTGTACATGGTTTTATGTATGGAATATAAATTAGGTCAAGTTTTTTGTAAACATTAATTTTTTTAAGTGCATTTTTGTAATTATGTTAAAATATTACTAGAGAAAAATCATAATGCAATAAATTAATAAAAATTCTTCAGTCTAGGAGAAAACATACCTTGACTCTTAAGTGCTGTTCGGTTGCAACATCATATCTATATGGACATATTATAGATTATTATAAAAAAAGAGGAAGTTTTGATTTTTTTATCGATATTTATCACTCAAAAAGTTGCATAATTTTCATTACAGCAGAGCTCTCTGAAGTACTCAATTCCTAACAGCATACATATCTTTTATATTACAGAATATTTCCGTTGAAATACTGAAATAAAGCGGCTCTTTTTGCTACTTGTTTTACGTTGTTACAATGATGTACGTATGGTACGTGTTCATTTTCAAATATGTCTGCTAAAAATTCTAAAGCGTGCACTTCTAAACAAATTTAAGTATTTTTCGCGATTCATATTTGTTATTATATATTCACAGTTTAGGAACCCGTGTCTTGTGCACACTAAAGTTGGTACTTTACCGGTCAGTAAAAAGGGGTTTTGTCGCAAACCAAAATGCGTTTGACAATCTGATACCGAGAGGCCGAAATCATGTATCTTTTTTAATTTTCTTTTAAACGACACCATGTCTTGACTTATTGGTTCAGTTTTTACCATAATTATTAAATATTGTGAACTGTTGATTTTCCGAATAAATGAAATAAAATAACAATTTTTTTAGCTAGAGAACTTATAACTCTGAACAACGGACCAAATAAGTTAAGAAACTCATTGGGGGATCACACGCAGAACCTGCACTACACTTTTTAGAAACAAATATACTTAATATTTAAAATAAATTTGGATTTGTAATAAAGAAACACATCACTGGTACATTATAATATAAGTGTACAGAGACACTTATTATAAAGAAACACATCACTGGTACATTATATAGTTATACTTATTACAGAGACACATCACACCATTAATCCTTGAGGAACGCCTGCGCCCCCTGTTTCATACATAACTTAATTTTGGAATTGAAGCCAAAATACCCATCGAAACTGAATGATAATTTTTTTTTAAATTAAAGATTTAGTAAATATCTAGTGCGTGTGAGAAGTATTTTATTTATTTTTGTGTTAAATTATGAAGTATAAGCTATGAAAAAATCGATTTTCATAATATCAGAGGTAAATTAGAAAATTATTTGCGGGTTTATTGTATTTAAAAAAATATAAATCATTTTTGCTATGTAAATATGATTACGTAAATAAAAATATAAAAACAAAACATTTAAAAATAATATATAGTATATTTGCGCACGTTCCAGAGTGGAAGATACTCTCAGTATCGCCCTGGTGAAAGACCACCATTCAGAATTGAAACATTGTTTGAAATGGCTTTTAGCCGTCTTTGGTGACCAGATCTGAATAGCCAGGTATATCCCTCCGTCCTCTTCCCTTCCCCTTCCCCTCCCCAATACCTTCAGCCTTACAACATTCCCCAATTGGGATATTCTAAATCATCTACGGCAAATTAGTTGTGTTCCGAAAAGTCCAACGTAAATTGGTCATTTTTAATTTAATTTAAAGTCCACCATAATGCTTGTTTTAATATTTTTAACATTTTTTATTTATTTTATATTTCATTATATTTTCAGAGTAGACGGGGTAAAAAAAAATTTAAATCACCGTTAGCCCCCAATAAATGTTAAAGACGCCTCTAAAATCGCTAAAAATCATTGCCTTTAAATGCCCATATTTCATAAGGTAAAACAAAAATAAATAAAATGCTTCTCATCCGTACTAGATAATTACTAAACCTTTAATTAAAAAATATATCATATGGTTTAGGAGAGTATTTTGGACTCAAATCCAAAATAAATGTTGTATAAAGCATGCCGCGCAGCCGTTCCTCTTAAGGTATTCATTCAAATAATAGAGTTAATGAATTTTACTTTGAGACCTTTCACATTGGGTTCCTTTTTTAATTTCGTTGGGTAATTTATTGTCTTGTGTGTAAGCTATATATTCTAAAGATTTTAGTCCATATTTTATTGAGTGTATTTTTGGTATATGTAGTTCGTTGTGTATGGTTTTTATTAATGTTACCTAGACTGAAACCTGAGTTTCATTTTGCATTATGAAAAATTGACAGAAAAATCACGTGAAATGAGTGACAGAAGTAAATTTGGCTAAATTCTTTCCGGTGGTTAAAATCTATAATAATCTGTTTGCATGTTTGCACTCATTTTTCCCGACCAACGATTACGAATTATACAATAAGGAACTCCAGTCCATTTTTTTGTATCAATAATGACGTTTAAAATTAAATACCGGTATATTTAGTTTTTTTTTTTAAAGTTATTTGCATAATTAAAATTTTTTTCAAAGTTTCAATTTTTCAAAGCCCGTCAAAACGCTCCAAATCTATGGCCGCTCAGTTTTGATCAGTTTTGAGGTTAGAATGTCAAATATCAAAACAAGGATGATCTTTACCGTACAAAATTTTTGTAATATATTCATAGTAATACATACTCGTATGTAATAAAATTATGTAACCTTTTAGATACATTAACTCAAAGAATAATAATAATAGTATTGAGCATTAATATTATCATAATACCCGTACTGATAATTGGTTTGCCAATGAATACTGTAATTTATTTCACTAATAATAGTTTTTATATTGAACAACAATTATAGCGCTTAAAGTCACCGAAGTTAAGTTTAAATTTCACCAAAACTAAAAAATACATATTTTAAATACAAAAAATAACGAAAAATTGAAATTTCCATACTATTCCAAAAAACAGAATGCGCAAGTGACGTCAGATGTTCCAATTTCAATGGTACTAATATAAAAAAGGAGTTTTTATTCACTTTCAAATAACGACTTATGAATTCTACGTATAATTGTATACTCGTATAATAAAAGTTATATATTCAGAATCGGCGTTTACTGATCTATAGGAATACATATTTTTAAAGGCATTATATTTTTCAATGGAGTTCCTTATTGTTTAGTTTGCTCATTTCTTTTCATTTTTTATAAACCTACTACTAACATATTATTTTTATACCAAGCCCATATTGAAAAAATCGAAAGTATTCAACGTAAATTCTTTATGGTAAGCATATAAATTATAAATTTAATTTACACTTTCCAAATAATATCGATTCCTTAAAATTCCACAACTTCATCACGCTCCAAACGTTTAATGTTTGATTAAATCTGGACTCACCAGAACTATAAAAATTCACATACCATAAAGACCAACCCGACAAACCGATTGCCCGCACACAGGACCAATCTTAGGATAAATTCTCCAATTCCCCGTATTTGTGCGCAATATAACGCACAATTTCACAATATCGACATTCTTCACAATACCCTTTCAAAATATCGAACCGAAGTAATACGTACGACCACAAATTGATGCACGAGTATAAAATGTATTGCTCCTGTCCCGATCCTATCTTCCTCTTCCTCTCCTCCCTTTCTTTCTTTTTCTTTATCTCGTTAGCTTCATAAATAAAACGTCTGTATTTAACCACTGTTAGCACAAGAAACTTTGTTGCCTTTCCTTTTGTTAAACTTCCTTTGTATATATATTTGTATTAAAACCTGTTTGTTTCTTACAAATAATTAAATAAATATTCAATTCGTGAAAATCGTTGAATAACTAATAATTATAAAAAAGAACGTTTAAATACCTACAAAAAGCCCACCGTTTCAGAATGTTCAAATGAACAACAGAATTATTAAAAGAAAACAAACATTTCGTAAAGCAATGTCATATTTTGGCTGCCGTCAGACGAAACGTGTCAGAAATCTTGACGAATACACTTCGTCTGTTGGTAGAATATTCTAATATTTCTCAGACGTATTCTTACTGTCTATAACACAGTATGGCCACTTCTAGACGTTAGAAAAACACGTCAACTTTAATTTAGTCATGTCTACTATTGATGAACTTTATTTGAAAGCTTTGTGAATATATTTTAAATAGTTGGGTAGTAAAAATGTTTACCGCGGAATATAATATGGCCACTTTAAAACATCAGAAAAAGAAGCCAATTTTGAGAAAATCTCTTGCGATTCGAATATTGATCAATTTTATACTTTATTCGTACCAGAGTCCACAAAGTCTGACAAGTTTTGCTTGATAATAATAATGCTTGGATGACTTGTATAGCGCCGTTTTTTGTGAAAAATCACCTCAAGGGCGCTGTACACATACTATGGTACTTGCTAGGGTTTATCTTATTATGTACAAACATTTACAGAAACATACTTACCTGCACCTGGCAGGTCACTCCAAAAACGTTAAATTATAAAGGTTTCGCTTGAGAAGATATGATGTTGCACGCACAGGACACAATATTAGAAAACACTGCACATTGCATGATATTGCAGTTACTGTTTAAATCCTATTTGTCATGGATATTATATTTATTAGAAGGTTATTGACAAGAAATGAACAGGTATTTATTTGAAGGATAATTTTATTTGATATTCTCGATAATAATTACAGTTACAAACATGATTATGAAAAGTTAAATTTTTTTCTTTTAATTACCCTAAAAAAAACTAAACATAACATGCATGTTATGAAACAATATAAAAAAGGTGAATTGCCAAAAGATTCAGATATATGATGAAGAAATCTTTAGCTGAGTGTCGGTAATAATGTGTTTATTTGAAATTAATATATTAATCTGTAGTCGTTTAACTGTTACCGAAAATCCCGTTGATCAACTTTTTAATTATTGTAGTTTAGGATAATGTGTAAGGAGAATATATGACCCAAATGTGAATGGAAGAAGAAGCCGGGGACGCCCGAGGAAGACATGGCATGATCAATAGGATAAAATACACGAGTCGTGCCATATCAGAAGTAAGAATAACAGAATGTATGAATGTGAATGAAGCAAGAAGTGCACGCCCTCTCTGCCTACCCATGGGTAGAAACGGTTTAACGGTTAGTTAGTTAGTTAAAAACAATTTACAAAAAAAATTAAAAAAACGAGAAATTATGGAAATTTTAAAAGGGCGACAAATTAGATTTTTCAACAAATTTAGTAAGGACCTTAAACGCTCATTTATTCAGTTAGCCATAGTAAAATGTCGGGGGGTTGGGGTAGGGGTAGGAGTAGGGGTAAGAGTAAGAATAGGCGTAGGAGTAGGAGTAGGAGTAGGAGTAGAAGTAGGGGTAGGAGTAGGGGTAAGAGTAAGAATAGGCGTAGGAGTAGGAGTAGGAGTAGGAGTAGGAGTAGGAGTAGGAGTAGGAGTAGGAGTAGGAGTAGGAGTAGGAGTAGGAGTAGAAGTAGGGGTAGGAGTAAGAGTAGGAGTAGGAGTAAGAGTAGGAGAAGAAGTAGGGGTAGGACTAGGAGTAGGAGTATGGGTAGGAGTAAGAGTAGGAGTAGGAGTAAGAGTAGGAGTAGGAGTAGGGGTAGGAGTAAGAGTAGGGGTAGGGGTAGGGGTAGGGGTTGGAGTAGACGATATAGATATCAACGTTGATAATAACACGATCGTTTTCAAAAATTCAATGCTCAATTCATAGTCATTCATACCCGAACTTTGAAACCTCAAACACCTTACATTTGGTCATAGAGTGATGCACGCCCAATGGCATAGTGACCCAGTAACTATGAGAAGGTTTGGAAGTAACTGGCACTTCCGATCTAGTCACTAAACACGACAATGTCCATTTGAAGTGATGTTTCTATTCCTAGTGGTAATCATTCACCAAAGCATAAATTATGTTCTGTACAAAATAAAGAGATAAAAAAATATGTAGATTTTCCGGAAGAAAATCGCTTACGCCCCCGTTCCTTCAACGGTTAATTTAAAACATGAAACTTAGAAAATGACAATAACCATTACAATTAAGCCTGGTAATGGACACCCGAGGGTGAAATTTGGGTGGAATTCGCTTCAACTTTGGACACAGACTTTTTCTAAATTTTTAATTGTTTTGTTTTCGTGCCCAAGTATTTCAAAGCCATCTGACAGAAACATTGCGCTTTTAAGAGGAACGGCTGCGCTGCCTGTTTCATAGATAACCTAATTTTGGATTTGAATATACGAGGTTTGTTCAAACGAAAAGGTGAATTTTGATTATTATTACATTCGATTATCGATAATTTTGTTTTATGTTGGTACACATATGTTTATCATATGATAGCATTATCAGCCATTTTGGATTAGTGGTTTGTTTTTGACAACTGGATAGGTTAGTCACGTTTTTGTGTGTTCTTTGATTTTTTAATTTTGAAAAAAATGGATCAAAGAATATGTATTAAATTTTGCGTTAAAAATGGAATAAAGTGCCCCAACGCACTTAAAATGTTGACTGTGGCATTCGGCGAGTCTACTTTGTCTGAAAAAGTATTTATAAGTGGTACAAGCACTTTACAGAAGGCCGAGAAGATGTTAATGACGATGAGCGTCCTGGAGTTGCAACCACGTCAACAAACGAAGAAAACATCGAAACGATGAAGAAAATGGTTTTGGAAAATCGTCGAATAACTATTAGGGAAGTTGCAAAGGATGTTGGCATATCAATCAGCTCATGCCATGCAATTTTCTCGGATGTTTTGGACATGAAACGTGTGGCAGCGAAGTTTGTTCAGAAATTGCTAAATTTTGAGCAAAAGCAACGTCGCATTATTATCGCTCTGGAGTTGTTGAATGACATCAGATTTGCTCAAAAGGGTCATAACTGGTTATGAAACGTGGGTATATGGTTATGACGTCGAAACAAGGCCCAATTATCCCAATGGAAGCGGCCAGAAGAGCCAAGACTGAAAAAAGCACGCCAAGTTCGATCAAATGTGAAGGTTTTGCTCACTGTTTCCTTCGATTACAATGGCGTGGTGCATCATGAGTTCTTGCCAACAGGTCGTACGGTTATTAAGGAATTGTGGAAAAACAAATCTTGGATTTTGCATCACGATAATGCACCAGCTCACACATCAATACTTGTTCGTGATTATTTGGCCAAAAACAACACCGTAATCATGCCTCAACCGCCGTATTCACAAGATTTGGCTCCCTGCGACTTTTTCCTATTCTCGAAACTGAAGAGACCAATGAAAGGAAACGTTTTGCCACAATTGATGAGATAAAGTCAGAATCGAAGAACGAGCTGATGGCCATACCGAAAAGCGCATTCCAGAAGTGCTTCGAGGATTGGAAGAAGCGCTGGCATAAGTGCTTTATATCTGAGGGGGATTACTTTGAAGGGGAGAAAATGGATATTGATGAATAAATAAATACTTTTCGAAAAAATTCGAAATTCACCCTTTCTTTTGAACAAACCTCGTATACTCGTATATATAAAAATCAACGTAAGTTTGTTTGTTTGTCCTCAATGTTCTCGAAAATAACTGGACCGGTTTCGTTGAAAATAGCATAGTTTGTTTTTATTAGTGCCGGTAAGGTTTAGAAAGTACTTTGAATGAAATCCAGTATGTAAAACTGTTGCTATATCGTTTTAAAATTAGTATGAAAAACATTGAACTCGCCATGTTTTATTTAGGTTAGCGAATGTATAAATAGAATGTAAAAGGAGCATTGTAGGAATACCACTGAATGGAGTTATTTAATCATTTAAAAAAGTTTATTTATAGTAAAGCACAATAGAAGTGAAATAACACAAAACTGCGCCATATAGATATAATAGATATAACACTCTGGTTAGCCACAAATAGCATATTCAAAAGAAAAAGTTTTTTTGGGTAGAATATTTTGAAAATGGAAAACATTAGTACTTAAGAACTTTATGATTTAGATATATTTTGAAAAAATAAACGTTTGGAATGAAATAAAATATTCAAATGAATGTTTATTTCTTTGGCGATAGTTACTTTCGCTGTCAAATCAATTATCATACCCGAGGAAGGCCGGGTACACATCACCTAGTTATAAATAAAATAAATATAATTATGATGTTTTGCCATGTTTATTTAAAATGAACCGTCAAACTCGAATGATAAAAAATGATTATTGTGAAGAATACATTTCAAAGGTAAAGGTGTTACCGTAATAACATATATTTTTAGTACAAATTATTTTTTATAACTTATTGCAGTTTGTAAACCTCATTGTAATATTTAATCATTGAAGAAGATAATATTAACACATCCCAAATGAACCATGAAATCGAAAAAACAACAGAAATTAAAAAGATTTCAGTCGCATCTGGGACTCGGACCCAGGACCTCTACCTATCCGGGGTAACCGCTTAACCAACTTAGCTAATGAGGTTTCGTGGTTCATTTGGGATGTGTTAATACTATCTTCTTCATTGATTAAATATTACAATGAGGTTTACAAACTTGAATAAGTTATAAAAAATAAATTGAATATTTCTTTCCAGACTTGTAAAATAAGTCAATAGATGTCTCATATAAATAAAAATCGGGTAGGTATATCTGAGACTCTATTCAGATTACAATTGAGTTCTGGATGAAACTTTGCAATCATCATAAGGATAGCAGCCAATAATATGGGATTTATAAAAATGGAGGATAATATTAACAAATCTTGAACATGAAGTATAATATCGGTGTAAATGGCGTAAATTGAACTGGTCTCATTAGCTAAGTTGGTTAAGCGGTTACCCCGAATAGGTAGAGGTCCTGGGTTCGAGTCCCATATGCGACTGAAATCTTTTTAGTTTCTGTTGTTTTTTCGATTTCGTGGTTCATTTGGGATGTGTTAATATTATCTTCTTCAATGATTAAAATATAGTTTTAGTACCACTTTATTTAATGTCTACATTTTATTGCCCATGTATCTATTAATTTCTATATTTATTGCTTTTCAGTGTTGAAACCGGGGAAACGGATTATTAAAGTAATACGTAAATAAATAATGAACACAGTCGATTAAGAAAACTAAACAAATAAAAAATGTGGCTGTTGTGATGTTCGTAATTGAAAACATAATGATTCAGTGTTGCCATTTCCACAAATAGAATAGCCGAAGACGTTCACGAGAAGATGAAGAGCAGTGAGAGTTGAGAAGGTGTAGGTGGAGGTGCACCAGTGGTGGACCGGGAGAGATGGGGGGGAATGGAGGAGGAGTGAGGTGGACGTGAGGTACCCATGGGAAGACCCAACGCCGGAGGAAGAGATCAAGCCTTGGAAAGGATCAACAAAGCCTTCGTTAACAGGTAAACTCACGAACAACCATATTCCATTCCAGTGTTTTCTCATTATTCTCGTGATGTTCTCACCCCTCTCCTCCCTCCCGAGGGAGGTTGACAATCTTCATCATCACTCTATTAAATACAAATTATTTTTAATTTTTTTTTTGTTTCAATTTTAATTCCGATAAATCGACGTTTATTGAAATAAAGTAAAACAATTTCATATAATACGGCATATTTAAATATAAGTACAATATGTTACATAATAAGTTAAATAGGTTAAGGTTTCCTCATCAGGATACATAGTATATTTAAATGATAAAAGTAGAAAATAATAATGCGAGAATAGACGAATTACAAACATAAACAAAATTAACAATAAGTGATGAAGCAGATAAGCAATCAAATAAAAAATACATTTATTGAATTAATGCTAGCTGATGTGTACCCGGGAATTACTCGAGATTTTTTTTTGGAATTAAGTTATGACGTTGTAAATTCTTGCTTGCCGTTTGGGTGCCATAATTGATTTGACAGCTAAAGTAATGCCTTGTGACGACTATTACTATCTCTAAACAAATAAACAAAGAAACATTAATTTGAAAAAATAAATAATTTCAAACATTTATTTTTTCAAAACATATCTTAATAATAAAATTCTTAAGGGGAACGGCTGCGCGGCCTGTTTCAAACAAAACTTAATTTTGGATTTGAGGCCAAAATACCCACCCAAACTGAATGATATATATATATATTTTTAAATTAAAGGTTTAGTAAATATCTAGTACGGATGAGAAGTAATTTATTTATTTTTGTTTTAAATTATGAAATATAGGCCATTAAGGAATTGATTTTTCACGATTTTAGAGGCACCATTAACAATTATTTGGGGGATAACGGTAATTTAAAAAAAAAGTTTTACCCCGTCTCCTTTGAAAATATAAAATAAAATATTTAAAAAAATATTAAAATAACCATCATGGGCAATCGTCAGCCGATAACAAATGTACATACATATATATAAAAATAAAGTGGATCGGGTCATTATTACTTAGCATCTTGCTACCGGTGTTTTCCTACATAAGGCAACCCAGAGAATGCATTGAACATTGTACGATGAATTTCATATCGGTTTTATAATAATTTGTATTGTTCGATTGTCCGCAGAGAGTGCACCCGGGCGCCTTCCAGTTGGGGGCGGCGCGCTCGCAGGGGGCGTCGCCCTCCCCCCGCCCCCGCGGCCCGTCGGGCCCCCCGCCAGCATCCCGCGCCCGCCATGGAGCTGCTCACGGCGATGTACACCATGTTCTCGGGGTCGGTCAGTAAACACACACCTCTTTATCGTTCAAGGGTAGTGCCGTAACACCTCTCCCATAGTTATTCCCAACTGGTTCGTTAAGGCAGTTGAGGTTACCCACCACTTTCCCACCCCGGCATAAGTAACTTATGGTTACTCATTTCACAGGACTCTCATTTTTTAATTAAACGAAAACATTATGTTTAAAATACTCTAAACCCTCGAGTGTCCCTGCACAGCTTTTGCATAGAAGGAGGTTAGTCACAAACGTACATCAAATGGTTAGTACATGTACTGACGACGACAGAATATAGCCCTTAGTGGCTCCTCCTGTCAATAAACGGAGTAATATATGATGGAATGCGGGAGTGCACCAACAAACCGATGAATAAACAAATAAAAAACACAAAAAAAAATATATTCAGAACAGACCGTACCCACGAAACCAGGCCAGTCACTCCAGAGTGGTGCAAAGCGACTTCCTGCTTCCGGCAGTCATCCTAGTGAAGCATTCCACCAGTCACCCGGAGTATCGTTACGGCGGGTGACTTAGTAGGGGTGCCCTGGTTCATGGGGTGAGATTTGTCCAGGAGTTATTATTATTTTATTTTATTATTTAAATGCCCAGAGGGCTGTTACCTACAGATACATCATTTTTAAAACCACACAAGAAAAATGATAAATAGAAAACATGCACAAAAGTTAAATTACAATTGAAAAAAGAGAAATGAAAAAACTGCACCAAAGTTAAAAATACACATAACAAAAAATAGTACAATATCCACAAAGTCAATATTAACATTAATAACAAATAAGTAAATAATGAAAGAGTTGTAGTTAACAATAATTTGTAAACTAGGCAGAAACAATTCGTTCATCCTTCTTTTGAAATTTGCCAAGTTTAGATTATTATCACATACATCTATATCATTTAAGTATCTGTTACCAAGACTGTGTAAGCGTTGAATTGGGGAATGCAAACTATAGTTGGAACGGGATATACATATGTAAAATGTTAATGCCTGTCTTGTAGTTCGTTTAGGTATGTATAGGTTAATTAAATGCAGGAGTTCAGAATAATCTAATTTACAATTTAACAATTTTCCGCCTGTTTTCTACATTTGGAATATTTCAAATGTTCATTAAAGATGAGTAATTTATGTGCTCTAAAGGTATGTTAACTTTAAAATTTATTGAAAGTAAAAAATTAATTTGAATTCTTTCTACATTATCAATATGTACTTTGTAAAAGGGCGACCACACTATGGAATTATATTCTATTAGACTTCTAACTAGGGATATGTACAACAATTTTATTACTAATAAAAATAAAACAATAACTTTGTTTACAACCACGAGAATTTTATTTAATTTTATTACGACCGACCGGTTTCGCTTAACATTAGCATCTTCAGGGTACAAAAATTAAACTGATCAAAAACACATAGTGTGTGTTTATATATACAAAATAGAATAAGACAGAACATAACATAGAACAAAGAAAAAATGAGATAGCATGAAATAGAAATCTGACATAATAACAGAGAGAAAGAGATAGGAGTGTACATAATGGAATACCAAGGAATACCTGAACAGGTGATTATGGGATACTGGGAAATTTTACGAGATTATAGGGAATATACCTAATATTGGGCTATTGGACACATTTAGTTGATTATTAAGAATTTTATTTTTGGTTTTAACTGCTTTCTTTATTTCGAGTGATTCTAAATTATTTAATCTGTTTCCATGGCCATTTTTATGAAGAATATTAGCACCGGTGCTTTGAATGAAGGTATGATCTTTATCAATAAGGTGATTGGCGAATTCTGAAAAACCGTTATTATTTAGGCATCTAAGATGTTCTTTAATTCTACAAAGTCATTGCTTTATTTTCATTAAATATGTCTAACCACAAAGTGACTGCTTTCTATCAACAACAAAAAAATATGTATTACTTGTAACGATTCAAAAAAAATTATGGTTCTGAATATAAATCCTAAAGTTTTCATACCCTTATTTACAATTTGTTCTATGTGAGCAGTGAAATTTAGTTTTTCATCCATTGTAATGCCGAGATCGCTCATTTTCGTAACTCTTTCTCGATTTATTTGATTTATTGAATAGTCGAAAAAGAGTGACTTTTTTCCTGGAAAAGGTTAGAGTTTTAAATTTACATATAAATGGTTTTGTGAGCACCAGTTATTTAGCTTGTCAACATTAAACTGAAGAATTTGACAGAGGTTTGAATCAGTTATTTCTCTTGGCGGCGGATGCGTCTACCCACCAACCGTGGCGGGCCAGATCGGGAAAGGCCGGTTGAGGAAGACTCTCCAGCCGGACTCTCTCGACCCATCATCGCTTTGCACCGCATTGGGAGGGATGGATTCGCACGCCCGTCACTCTTGGACGCACTGACTACTAGATTTCTACCCACCCCTCATACTTTTTTCCTTCCCAGAACTTCATCTCCTTCTTTTTCTTAAAAATACCCTACACACAGCATCATCCTGTGCGCAGTTAATTTAAAAAAAGTTTATACATTTTTTAGAATACTAACTTTTTTTCACAAATTGGCGGCCCCGCGCCAGAGCCCAGCTAAATGAAGCATCCTATAATGACAGCGGTTCGCGGTCGGAAAGAAATCTTTCCGACCGCGAACCGCTGTATTAAATTTTTTACCTGTTACAAAAAACCACAGAGTTTTGAGTTCCGCGTTAGATTATCACAGGAAATATGTACCGAAAATAACAATACATTTGTTTTTAGAATGAAGTTATTTTTTAGGTACTTATAAAATTTCGTGAAAAATAATTCATAAAAAAAAAATAATGATATTGAAACTAAACATACAATTCGTACGAGATGATATACTTATGAAGCTACAGTAAAAATTACAAGAAAATTGATTTATGTTATTAAATTTGTTGTTATGATTATTAGAATTCAGAACTAAACTTAAAAACTCATCTTTTCAGACAATCATATTCACAAATTGAAGAAATGCACTCGTAAATTGCTTAGCTAGGCTAGCCGGTTAGTACTTACCTAAAGTCACTTATAGAATAAGTACAAAAAATCACACATCGGTGCGCAAATGCGTCCACAGCCCGCAACACTGTAAATAACTAAAAGTGTAAAAAAAATATAATGTCAATTAAAAACTTCTTATGCTTTTTACGGTCATTTTATAAATATTCTCTAGTCCTAAAAAATATAAATATTTCAAATAAATACCAACTCTTCTTGTGCCACCAATCTTTTAATAAATGTAACATCAATAGAAAAGGAGGATAAAATAGCAACTGTAAAAATCATATCACCTCTAAGCTTAAATTGTCTAATAAAACTGTGTTCATCTGAAGCGACCTGCCAGCTGCAGGTAAGTATATTTTTATGTATCTTTTTCTACAGAATGGGAAGTAATATTTGTACAGCGCCCTGGAGGTGATTTTTCAGAAAAACGGCACTATGCAAATCATCCAATTATTATTATTATTTTTATTCCGGAAAGTTTGAAAAATGTAATTTTATTTTATTTTTAAGTTTTATTTACTATGTACTTTTGCTATTTTTGATTTATTAAATTCGCTACCGGTTTCGACACAACCGTGCCATTCCTATAGCGAATTTAATAAATCAAAAATAGCAAAAGTAAAGAGTAAATAAAACTTCAAAACAAAATGTCTAGAAATTGCTGTGAATGCCGAAAAAATAGAAGAAAATGTAATTTTATGTTTGCATATTGCCTGCGGCATACAACAAAATAAATTTTTCTTTTAATTTGAAGTTTTTCTCCTCTTCCACCTTTCTTACTAATTGTGAGGACAGCCACCTTTTTGCACCGTCAGTTCAGTCAGAAATCCGCCCCAAAGTTGGATGCAGCACTCGCCAGCCTCCACGTAGATATTATAATCTCGTGAGGCACCATTTAAGCAACTTAAGTTAAAGCGGTTGCTTATTGCTACTGATGTTCATCGGAAGAGTGCACCCGGGCGCCTTCCGCATGGGGAGGCGCGCTCCCCCCGCCATGGAGCCGCTCACGGCTATGTAGACCAGGTATAAATTCACAGTTCCTACGTGCACCTTACAATATGTATGGGATGCTAAGAATATACGTGTCGAGGACGAGGTCTTGCAGCAATTAGTTTTAATATTTAATTTCAGTGTTTGAGTTGGGGTCAGCAAACATGGATAAAGACATGGGCAAAGGAGGTTTATCTCGTTTTTCAAATTCAAAATATCTTTATTTCTCAAGGTACTACCATCATTGGAAATGGTGCATTTAAAATGATAAATGAAACAAATACTTTATGTTTCAAAACATCTAGAAGAGTGATTCCCAATGTCGACAATATCGTCTACCAGTGGGCGATTTAAATCGTTCAAGTGCTTTTTATATGATTTTTGACGATATTCACACTTTGCGCACTTCCTTTATTATAAACATTGCAGATAATTCTGATCTTTTTGTTGAGATCTGCGTTTGATGCAATTTAAAGACTTTCGTGATATATTTTTTTTTTTGGAATTTGACTTTTCAATCGATAAGAATTAACAGCATTTATTGGTTTGCCTGAGGGCAAGGGACCCAAGGGTCTATTAAAAGTCTGTAAAAATAAACATCATTAATTAATTAACCATCATGTTTTTAATCATTTAGTATTTTCTTCTCACCATTTAAATATTATTTAAACCTTTTCATTATATTAATTTATCATAAGTATATATTTCATGTAATATGGCAGATTGGGTTTACACTATCCACCCAGTCCTGCTGGAAAAAAAAACTTAAATAAAAAAACAAAATAAGTAATTTGCTGGTTTGCTCTTGGGCCTACAAAAAAATCTCTTTACGCACTATATAAAAAAAGTTTTCAATGGGTTCCATTCTCTTATAGAAGTGGACGATGTTGTTTTTGAAAATTTAGAAGTAACGGATGTGAGATATGATATTTTTTAATAATAGCAATCGTTCGGATTTCCGGGTGCAAAATACGAACGGTTTCCGTTCTATTTTACAAAACACGATAGCTTCCCATTATGGCGACAAACTTCTCGTCTTCAATATTTTGAATTAGCAGCCCAAAATTACAAGCTTTTACTTGTTCCTTAATTTAAAATTGATAAAAATCTTCATCAAATACTGTTTTGACCTTAGAATTGGATTTTTTTCGCCTGCGTACTCTTTTATATGTTCCATTATTGCGTTATTAAATGATAACCCGACCAAATTTTACATGAAAACCCTGGTTATAATTACCGTATCAGTACAAACCTCCCAACCCAGTTGGGAAGTTCGCACTGTGGTCACTTTTTGTATTCGACCCTAGCGACGCCATTGATTGCAAAGTTAACCATGTCAAGCTGTAAGTACCCTGTCCACTGCGTCCGCGAATATATTGAAAAATGATAATTTGGCCCTCCGGCTAAGAAAGTTGTGCATTACCGCTATATACAAAGCAATTAGAACAGATCGAATGAATAGAATACCACAAAACAAAATAACAGAAGATATAAGGTTATAAACTATTTGCTGCACCCTCATCGGGCCTCATCCCCGAGTTTCGTCGTCGGCTTATAAAGCTGAGTGATACGTGACTCAATAATATTGTGTTTTTTTTTTAGTTCTCAATTTTAAAAGCATTTTTTTCTCTCATAACATCAACAAGTACCTATCAAGCACATATACATAATTGTTTACTCTATAATATTTGTTGTTCTCATCCCTTCATAAGTACTTAAATATTATACTATACTCAAATTATCTGGTATACACAATTGTTTTTTTCTATTCTATTCTTCACATCTCTTTATACTTAATTATTATACTTTTTTTCTAGATATATTATATTACCATACTATGCCAATACTAGTTTTTTTCCCTTCTATTTTTATATAATGGCACTTAATATGAACTAAACTTGTCAATTTGACTGTCCTAAAACCGGGATTTGTTCCCAGTTGGGCAGTCAAAGCTTTCTTACATTTTATCGTTAAATAATGTGTGTTTCAAATAAAAAAAACTAAATAAACAAACAGGAGAGGTGCCGCTCTCGACAGAGGTCTCCCTATGAGACCAGCACTGTACCATATCCCTTATAATACATTGAGATTGAAATAAAAGTCAGTCATGTTGCTTAGATCCCCTTGTCAACTCCACCTGCTCTGCTACTGTAAAATTATACTTAATTTTTTTTTTTATTAAAAAGTATACAATACATTATGCATTGAATTCCCAAGAATTAAGAAACTTATTGTTTTAAACTCAACATTTATAGTACATTAACAACATTTACAAGATGTAATTTGCATTTGTAATAAAGACATATCACTGGTACATTATAATATAAGTGTACAGAGACACTTATTATAAAGAAACATATCACTGGTACATTATATACTTATACTTATTACAGAGACACATCACACCATTAATCCTTAAGGTATTCTTACAAATAATAGAGTTTATGAATCTTACTTTGAGACCTTTCACATTGGATGTATTTTTAATATCGTTGGGTAATTTGTTGTAATGTGTGAAAGCTATATATTCTAAAGATTTTACTATTTGTATCCTTAGTATTGGTTGTCATAGAGAATGCAAAAAAGTATAGAGTATGTTATGTAACGAAAGGATGGCCCTGAGATGAGTTCTAGCTACTCGTCTTGGCAAATGAGCCCGGCAAGCAATCGCACCATCTCCCTCCATAATTAACCAATCAAGCGACTTTGGGCCTAAAATAAACCAATCAGATCAAAATTAACAAGCAGCAGCAAGCGACGCGAGCGCCTCGGCAGCTCGGCGGTGTTGCTTGCGGCCCCTTGAAACGATCACTTCCCGTCTGGAGCCCGAAGAGATAACTGCGTCTCTGAAAAGAGGCGGCCATTTTTGTTACTAGTTATTTACGGCCAAGTACTAGGCATGCGGGTTGAAACCTGCAGCTAGACTTGCCACTTGCTGCCAAAGCACTTAACATGGTGCCTTACTAATTAAAAAAAGCCCATTAAACTCAGTGTGAAGATGTCCGGCCTTGGCGTCATTGCCAGCAACCCCGCCAATCGACCAGATCACTCCATGTAAGCTGATTTTCCATCTCCCCTTAATGTGTTGATTAAGCCCTTGTTACATTTGCATAACCCGGCTAAAGATTCGAATCAGAAAGAGAGATATTACAATAGAATCATACCTAGATTAAGACCTTTTACTAACCACTCGATTGTTCTTAACCTACAATGTTTGTCTGAGCTTGAAACCCCGAGCATGAAAGCACTTCCCTGTACTCATTTAACGTAGAATTAGAAACGCCCTCAACCCAATTATAAGATTGCGATCGATCCGCGACCCTGTACGATGAGAAGCTGATGCCCCTGCCGATCTGAGCTAGGCTAATGTCCGGAGCAGACTTCACATCTAAGAGGCCATCTCCAGGGTAAGTCCTGCAGATTGTAATTGTCTCCCATAACTTCCTCTGTAACCCAACCTTCCTCCTCTCCATCCCTTCATTTTCACAACACTGTCACCCATCGTGGCTTTCATTTTCCCCACCCTGGCTTTCCAACTTAGGGGCTTTCTTCCTACCTAACCTTCCTCTTTCCCATTTCCCCTCTCCCTGACATTCCCATTTACACAACAAGTATAATATTCCCCTGTGTCAGTTTTTAGTGGATATACTCGTTAAAGTAATTATAAAACTTGTACCAGGGCGGTATTTAAAGTATATTCGATATATTGAAAGGCTCGCGGCAGAGGCGAATGAATCGTATAATGATGATTGATGACAGAAATGCCACAAACTTCAGTATTCGAGTAACGTGTCTCGGGGAGGGAGGATGGGAGGGCTGATATTTTTAAGTATTATTTTAATATACGGGTATAACGTCACTTTTAATTTACGGCCGCAAGTTGCCAATCTGGAAGTATTAAATGTTTCTGTTTATTGCAGTGTGGCACGCACACGCAATACGTGTATAAGCTGATGAACGATCGCTTTGCGGACGATTTTAAGTTTATTTTTTTATGTGGTAATCCAAAAAGTTTCAAAATGCACGGAGCCAGCAGACATGTCATAGTCATTTAGCGATTGTTGTGCCAAGGGAACGGAGGTTGGAAATATTAGTATATATGTGCACTATATACCATATACCCTTGTTCACGCTTTGCTTATCTATGGCATTATTGGTTGGGGAGGATCTTATAAAAATAATTTAAATTCAGTTAAAGTTTCATAAAGAATCATCATAAAAGTAATGCTTTAAAAAAATTCCACCTTCTCAACGAAATCACTTTTCACACTTTTTCCAGTACCAAACGTTGAAGTCAAATTTAATGTGCGAAAAGAAAAAATTAAAGAAAATCAGGAATATTACAGCCTTATGAGAAATGGAAATCAATTTATAACACCCAATTTTAAAACAACTCAAATGCAAAACCATTATATTTATCAAGCCATAAAAAAAATTGTTATAAAAAAATGATTAAGTATTAATGACCAATCAGATTAAAAAAAATAAAATTAACTAACTAAGTAACTAACCATCACGCCGTTTCCCCGCAGGGGTAGGCAGAGAAGACGGACTGCCAAACAACTCGATCTTGGCATACACTTCTTGCTTCATTCACTTTCATACAACGTCTCATACATTCTCTTCTGTTATTCCGACTTCTGACATGGCCCGACTCAAGTATTTGATTCACTTGATCGTGCCAAGTCTTCCTTGGACGTCCCCGGCTTCTTCTTCCATTCACATTCGCGTCATATATTCTCCTTACACTCCTTTCTTCAATCATTCGCTCTACATGCCCAAACCATCTAAGTGTCCCTTTCTTAAACTTGCTCACTACGCTTACATCAGCCTTGCATTCTTTACGAATCTCAACATTTTTCACTCGATCATACATGGTTTTACCACACATTCGTCTCAGAGATCTCATTTCTACAGCATTCAGTCTACTTTCATCCTTCCTCTGCCAGTTCCATGCCTCATTGCCATACATCAGAGTTGGTATCAGCACACCATTGTGGACTGCTAGCTTCGCTTCTTTGGACAACTTTTTGTTTGCTCCAACCGCGTTCAGTACTCCGTTAATGGAGTTTCCTGCATTCACCCTTTTTTCAATATCCCTATCAGTCTCTCCATCTCTCGTAAACATGCTTCCCAAATACACTTCAAATAATATTAAACTCTTTTAAAAAAACTTACATATGTAAATATTTCATAGAAAACATTTTATAAATAGAAACAAATGAAATATCATGCACCTATAAAATTAAGAATCGTGGCTCCCTTATCAGACACAAGAACTCCTCCTTTCTGGTAAGGTGTACAATAATACAAGACCAAGAATATCATTTAATTAAATATGTTTTGTAAATTACTTATAAGAAATACAAAAAATATACATATATACGCTTTTCCTGTTAAAGCGTTAAAGCCATTTCATCAATTCTTCGATTCTGATCAGTCATCGTAGAAGAAAGTCTTCTTCATCAGTTTTCCTATACTATAATACATCTGTATTGAACCAAGTGACTCCCGATGCCTTCGACTGGCTGGATAACCTAAGCATACCACTATGACCTCCGTCTGTTTTCTCCACCATACTTATTTTATTTTATTATTTTTTAGTACTTAAAACAGGCAATATGCCCAAAACTTAGATACACGAATGTTTACATAACAGAAATAATCAATAAGTACAATAAATTCTCACGCGGAGGTGGCACCGCAATTTACATTAAAAGGAAATCACACACATACACAATAAAACATTAAATAGATTTAGTCAAAACATTTTACTCCAAATTAGAATCGAACTCGAATCCATCCATCTCCAACCTCGGTCGCTGAATCCCCAGCACCGACCCCCTCCTGGTCCGCCCAATTTCTATCTTATACCCTCCATTACCTTAGTGAAAGGGCTTAAATATAAGATTTATATCAACGAGTGCCGCTAGCACATGAAACACAGTTTACAATTCTTTGAAATAAAAATAAATAAAAGCTCTACAGTAGCAATAGGCAGCCCGCTCACTGGGTAGAGAAGATTATCTCCACATTTAGGCGCCTTTAACCACAGTTGATACAGGAAGAAGGAGAAATGCTCCCTGATACTGTAAACATTTTTTTTACATTACGATATATATCTTTTCAATTGGAATTTACTGCAAAAACGCATTTTTAGGTAAAACTGCCACTGATTCGTAAATTTTGGCCAATTAACAGAACGAAACTGAGAGGAACCTTCACAACCACGAGATGTGTATCACTGGGCCCTCTACCTGTGTTGATTCTACATGATTATGTTTGTGTAGGTCAGATTAGGTAGTCTAATGAAACACAATGTAAACACAATCGTTTTATTAAATTCCGTGTGCAAAGCAACCCTAATAAGACTGAAGATATTTTTTTACTTTGCCCACCACGGAAATCGAACCTGCACCCTCCTGTTCCGGAAGCGAGCAGCGTAGATAATGACTTAAAGGTTACGTTTAACGGGCAGCTTTCGACCCCATTAAATCTGAATTTCACACATTGCAAGTCGGCGGCTAGCGGCGCACGGTCGCGTACCCCAACCGACGTGTAACCACGTTCACGTTAACGTATATGTCAGTTCTTTTAGCGGGCGAGACATTCCGCGCTTTTCCTTACATTTCCGCGACTCTGGCAGGCGCTGAAATATCACCCTTTCTACTCCGCGATTCTCATAATAATATCACCCTTTCTACTCTGGTGCAACCCTCTTTATTTTAATTATTAATCACAGCGTATCGCCGGCTGGAATTTCAGATTTTCTTTCAATGATTGAAATCGCGGTTGTTCGGGGGATGTTTTTTATTATTTGTTATTACGTGTTTCCGGGAGGGTAATTGTTGACGATGGAGCATCGTTAGGTTGTGACAGGATTAAAAAAGAATTAAGGACTAGTTTTGATGGGAAAGTGAAGTGTTTCTACGGAAGATGATGCCCGTTATGGAGATGGCCATGGCAATGTATACGCTGGTCGCTGGAAAGGTATAAACTGAGTTAAATATCCCACTTAACCGAATTCTACTACTCATTCTCCCATTCCTTCCTTATTCCTACTTCCCTACCCTAAATCCGTTCCTTCATTCAAACTCTCTGACTCGAAAAACTGAGGGTGAAAATATTGAATTTAAAATTTTTACGTCCATTCTCTTTTTGGTTTGCGAAAATATTGAAACGATTTGAATAATTTGCCACACTGAATCTGACGCTTGAATTGCAACAATAACACTATTGTAAGAATATTTACTTCACCAAAATTGTCAAAAACTTCAACAATATTAAAAATTCCGCCTTTCTTGCAAAAATCGAAAAATATGACAAAAAAAGCATGTTTGGTAGCTAAAGAGAACATATACAACCAATTCTATGTCCTTCATATCTCTTTCCTGACTCCATTCTCAAATTTCCTCACATTTAATCACAGTACACATAATCATAGTTGTTAGTGGTCCAAAGTATTCGATTCCCACCAAGGCGTTATGGGTTCAATCCCCTGCTAATGCCTCAAGTCCTCTATCACTGCACAAGCAACATTTGTAGCTCATTATAATGGGAGTATGATGAATTCAAATATTATCAGGTTATTCGTGAATCGGAATTGTTTGCCTTTCTTTTTAAAAAATAAAGTAAAATGTATTGTTTAAAAAAAGTTGGAAAATTCTTTAAAAAATTCTAGGCCAATTTAAGGCAATGCAAAATCAATTGTAGTAAGCACGTAACTAAAATTGGAAAAAACTGACAACCCATAAAAATAACTGGACCGTAATGCAGGGTAATTATAAACGTTACTTATGTAGCGTTTTTCATAGTCTTCTTCCTATTCATAGAATTGGAATTGCAACTTTGCCATTACTAATACCTTAAGAATTTTAGCAATGTTCTGAAGAGCATCAAATATTGTTCAATACAGTGAGGCAAATTCGTTGTAACGGTGATGGATAAAACGAAAAAAAAACGGTAAATAACAATTATAACGTTACACCATTGGTTTCTTAATGACCGTACTCGCTATAACCAATAATTATAAAAAGATCAAAACATCAAACTAAAACTAAAAACATAATAGTTAATATTAACATACAATTAACATACTATATACAAGATACATCCCAGGTATTTGACCTGCGATGCCACAAGCAGTATATTTCCTTCTACCCAGTTGGTGCGATATTTAGTGGATCCTTTTTGTGTTTAAATACAACGATAACTGATTTTTTAGAGTTGTATTATGTGAGTTTGCGTACTCTTCACATATCTATATATGATATCCGAATGTTTGACGCCTCTAATTCTTAGCGCCCGAGGCTGTTGCTCAGATCGTCCAACCCGCGGGCCGGCCCTGGAAACACTGCGATGTGTATGGAGCGGCGCTAGGATATATTTCCTTATTCTTACAGCAGCATCCTAAAGTAAATGCGATGTTATAGAAGCGTGTGTTTTCTTATGACCTGTTTTATAAACGAACTATCAAATTTCTGTTACGTAACGAACCGTTATCCGCCCTTTTTTTATCTTGAATAATTGCCATTCGCTTGTTTACACTTTCACTGCTCGATGAGGAATTCATTTCACAAATGCACATTACATATTCTCTTATTAATTAAAATAGTGAACGGTTTCAAATAAGCGATCGTCGATCAACAACTGACAGCTGTCAAACGACCCGTAATCTGACGAACGTTTATAAAACGGCGAAATCGGGTTTACCAATTATTAGTTAAAAATGGTACCAAGCGTTACGAATGGATGTTTATTAAACCGGTGCTTAGTGTACGCAAGAACTCCGACAATAAATAATCAACTACAATGAACTCGATGCATTTTAAATCAATAAAAGAGGTACCGGATCATAAATATTTTACATTAGAAAACTTATTGCAAAATTTCATGAAAATGTTGTTTCTTTTACGAAAGTTGGTAGTTTCCATTCCTGGCTAATACTTAAAAGTTTTCATGGGAGGCTAATGATCAAGTACGTTATTGTTTGCTACATTATACTCGTTGCTTGTACGGAACTTCTTAAAAGGATGTGCTTTTGACCAATAACATCATGGGAATCTTTATTCCCAACTGGAGTGAAAAATATAATTGTTTTAAAAAATATGTATTCATATAGATTAGCAAACGCCAATTCTGAATACATAACTTTTATTATATATGTATACGTAGAATTTATAAATCGTTGATTAAAAGTGAATAAAAAAATCATCTCATCAAAAAACCTTGTTATGTTGATACCATTGCATTTGGAACATCTGCCGTCACGCGCGCATTCTGTTTTTGGATTAATACGGAAATTTTTATTTTTCAATTTTGTTTTGTATTTTAAATATTTTTTTTTTAGTTTTGTTGAAATTTAAATTTAATTTGGGTGACTTGTTTTGGTGTAGTGTTGTTCAACATAAGAAAAACTTAATTTTAAATATCGGGGGTACATAAATTAATTTGTAACGATTGCAATTTTTTTTAAAATAGGAAAAACTGCACGAAATTTTAATATTGGAGTTAAGGAACACCTAGGGTGTTTAGGTAATAATAATTATTCTGAACTTGCTAACCAAATTTTGGAAAAAATCATTACTTTGTTAAAAAAAAAAAGATTTCAAAATTTTACAGTTTCCTTTCAAAACATGTTGATATGTATATATTAAAAAGTGGTGATAACAAAATAATTTTTAATTAATTTATTAATATCCATTCACATTGTTTTGTATGATTTTTTTAGATAAACGTAATTATTTTCATCTTGCTTATTCTACATCTTTTCCATCGCAAGTTATGGAGGTTAAAAATATGTTTTATTGTAAAAAAATTAGGTCAGATGTGTTGAGTTGTTTTTAATAATTCACTCGGACGAAATATTAAAAAGAAAAGTCTTAAAAGTAGGATAAAGTAAAGAGGAAACTAGAGGTACATGTTATATAATATTGAAATGCGGCAATATACGTATGACGAGTTTGCAGTGGCGCATGGCGTGACGGTTCGCCGGGTTGACAGGGACCCACTACGGAGCTACCGGAAGTGGAGGAGTAGCGCTTCCGTTTCTGAAGACCTCCAAGAAGAGATAAATACAAACATCACGCCATGTCACCAAGCTTCCTAGGTATTAGCTTGAGAAATATTTTTTATTACCATGTTCTTTTTTAAATTATCGGTAAAAATCTACAGCAGGTATATAAAATCATGATGGAGGATTATATATCAATAAAACGTACGTAAACTCTTTGTCATCATTGCCCAACCTCCCAACTCCAACGTTTGGGCGATTGTATAGAGGTAGTT
Organism: Halesus radiatus; assembly: GCA_022606495.2. NCBI lineage: Eukaryota > Metazoa > Arthropoda > Insecta > Trichoptera > Limnephilidae > Halesus > Halesus radiatus. The sequence goes on from JAHDVE020005513.1 coordinate 93,954, forward strand.
CGTGCGCGTTGGGCCAACGTTCGCCCGAGATCGCTCCGGTGGCGAACTAGTTGGCCCAACCTTCAAACTATTTGGCCAAACTCGCACAAACCGGCCTCCACACATTGCTGACGTGCTGCGCGAAGAATAAAACATGACTGTACTATGTTTACATTGACGAAAAACGACTATTTGCAAGTAACCAAGAAATAAATGCCTACATATGCACTATGCATATTATGCAAATAATAATAATAATAATATATTTTTTAAGCGCCGTTAGCCAATAGCGAATGTATGTAATCGGATGTATAATCGGGGCTAGTTGTTATATGGTACCTGTATTTTTTGCCCTGCAATCTGACTCAGGCTGTGCGTAAAAATAAAATACGAAGCAAAAACAGGCGCAATAGCTATCGATAAGCGGTGGGGACTATCAAATTGAAATTCTTCATATTATTCTAACATTTTGAAAGACAAATACATGTGACAAGATATTTTTTTATTGAGAAGTTCAAGAAACAAAGGATGGGTGATTTGATAATTATTACATATTTGTAAAAGCATTCACTTTGTGGCTCGCCATAATTTACAATAAAAAACACATCCATTTGTTGTTCAGGTATATATATATAAATTGTATAAATTTGTTATTCAGTTATAATATTCTCCTGACGAAGGAAGGGTTTCGAAACCGGTAGAGTGTTAATAAAATAAAAGTAGTCTATATCAAATTTATGTGTTTTTTATTGTGATAAATATTATTTTATAGATACCTGTTATTTATTTCCGGTATTATGAGTACCTAATGAGAAACGAATTGTGTCAATAATATTATAAATTTCGGTAGACTTTCTATGAATATCGGTAGATTTTAGCTAAAATGGCATCACTAGTTTGGAGTTCGTAGTTGGAACGTTGGCCGATCGTGTAGTTGCCCAGTAACTGCACGATCGCCCAACATCCCAACCCGAACTCGGTTCGGAGTTGGGATGTTGGGCGATCGTGTAGTCGTAGCATCACATCCTAAAATGCATAAATATCGTTGTTTTACTGGATAATGTATGTATCAGCCCGGAGATGCTCATAACAGGTTGAAACCGGTCCCGTCTACCAAATAAAAATTAGTAAAAGTTAAAAATTGTTTTATTAATTAATTTTTTTTAAACTATTTATTAGCTAAAGTAACCAATGTTATGAATGGTTTGGAGTACAGTTTTGAAGTTGTGATGTGTTACTCCTAACGAGTGGCGTGAATTGCTTTATGACCAAGGGTAGGCTGTAGTCTTTTCGACTGTAATTGTTTAACATAGATTTTTTTTTGGCCATAATAAAGGCCATTTTTATTATTGTCTTCTGTTAATTGTTGAAAAATAAATTAAATATGTTAAAAAATCAGACAAATTTCTGACATAAATACGTTTTTCGTACATTTTTAGAGTTAGTATGTTACAACATTTTTTGGGTAGGTACAGCTTTTTTGCCTTTATAGACTGCACGCCACTACCCCTAACCCTAAACCTAGATTTTTTTTCATATTTTAAAAGCCCAGGGTGCACGATTTTATCAAGTATCAAAATTCTAGTTAAAGGGGTGGGGACGTTTTTTCGACATCTCGTGTAGACAGTGACCTCCGTGTTGTTTTGAGGGTCAATAATAATAAAAATAATAATTTGTATAGCGCCGTTTTTGTGAAAAATCACCTCAAGGGAGTTGTACAAATATTACTTCCTATTCTCTATCTAATTATGTACAAACAGATACAGACCTGGTACTTACCTGGCAGGTCGCTTCAGATGAACACAGTTTTATTAGAAAATTTAAGCTTAGAGGAGATACGATTTTTACAGTTGCTATTTTATCCTTCTTTACTATTGATATTATATTTATTAGAAGATTAGTGGCAAAAGAAGAGTCGATATTTATATGAAACATTTTATATTTTTCTTGTTCAATTTTATGACTAGAGAATTTTCATAATCAATAATAATAATATTTATTTATTTGAAACACACATTATTTTTTAGAAAAGCTTTGACTGCCAACTAGGAACAAATCCCGTTTTAGGACAGTCAAATTGACAACTTTAGTTTATTTTAAGTGCCATTATATAAAAATAGAAGAGAAAAAAGCTAGTATTGACATAGTATGGTAATACAATATATCTGGAAGAATGATGCACATGAAAAAAAAAAAAAGTTAATAAATTTAATAAAAACATTCAAATAAACTGATTATTAGCTTGTACACGTTGTTGTAACGGTAAACATCAATTGAACTGAACTCAATACCAAGTCTGTGCAATCTTTGAATAGGAGAGTTCTCGAAATAATTATTTGAAGACGCTGGATTGTTATACAGAGCCGTATGTCTCGTGTTACGGCTGGGTACATGCAGGGTAATAAGGCTCGTTAAATCCAGGGCGTCCAATCTGCCATTTGCTATTTTGAAGAGACATATTAAATAGCTCACTGTGTTGATTGAAGAGACATATTAATCGCTAAATGATAAATCGCTTAGGTTAAGTAGCTTCATTAAAAATGTATAATTAAGATTTTCGATTGGAATACCTAACTTGTAATTAATAAATCGAAGAAATTTATGCTGCACTCTCACAAGTTTTTGTTGGTGAATCTTATAAAATGGAGCCCAGATTGTCGAATTATGTTAACTAACATCTAGAGCGAATGAACGAAGAAAGGAGTGTAAGGAGAATATATGACCCGAATGTGAATGAAAGAAGCCGGGGACGCCCAAGGAAGACATGGCACAATCAAGTGAATCAAATACTTGAATCGGGTCATGTCAGATGTCGGAATAATAGAAGAGAATGTATGAGACGATGTATGAATGTGAATGAATCAAGAAGCGTATGCCAAGATCGAGTTGTTTGGCGGTCCGTCCTCTCTGCCTACCCTGCGGGGAAACGGTGTGATGGTTAGTTAGTTCGAAAAAGTATAATAATTAAGTATAAAGAGATGTGAAGTAAATGTCTAGAAAAAAACAATTGTGTATACCAGATAAGTTGAGTATAGTATAATAATTAATATAGAATAAAAGTTAGTTCAAAGAGATAAGAAAAAGTATAGAGTAATCGTTTACAATAATACTATAATTATTTTGAAATAATAAATAATAACTCTCCGACGTCCCTCTCCCCCTTAAGTACGACGTATTGTTGACGTTTATGTTTTTTGAGTTTTGAATAAAAAACTCCTGTTACACAAACTACAAAAGTAGTTTATGAACACTTAAAAAAAATCGGTTATTGTAATTATATCCTTTGATAAATAGAGTTGAAAATATAAAATATGTTGGTACACACATAGACAATCTTCTTAAATTGAATACACATGTTACAAACTTAACGACAAAACTAAGGAAACTCGTCTATTTCTTTTAAAATTTTAGATATACTCGTATACTCAATAAAAAACAACAGAGGCAAGTTTACTGTGCTCTTGTACACTCATCTCTCGAATATGGTATTATCAGTTGGGGTAGTGCCACAAGTACTTGCCTGGGACCTTTACCAAAGATCCAGAAACTAATCGTGAAGGTTATTGTTAAATTTCCATTAAGGACGAGTACTGATTTTATTTTTAAGAAACTAATTGTTCCCAACTTGAAAAAAACACGTTCCATAATATCCTGTTGCATCAATTTAAAAATATCCATATGTTTGAAGAAAGAACAAGCACTAGACTCGTAACACAAATCACAAGTAAAATCTTTTAATATTCTAGGTTTTTAAAGCCCCTATGGACAAAGAAGTTTTAAATGCAATGCTATTAAGCTATTTAATTCCATACCTGTTCCTAGTCACATCAGAAACACACAAAACAAAAGTTCATTTAAAAGTAAGATCATTGATCACCTCCAATAAACCTGTCGGCTTATAAATTCTTTTATACCTTTAAATTAGAATACTTTTGAAAATAACTTTTAAATTGTAACCTATTAATCTATTAGTCATCTAAATATTCTGGCTTAACAACCACCCCTGTGCAATTCGTCAGCCGATAACAAATTTTCATATATATGTAATAATTAAAAAATAAACTAAAAAATATGACTGCGTGAAACCTCGAGAATTAACCTTTGAAAAATATCTAAGTAAGAAGTACCTATCATTTTCCCATTTACGAACCAACCACTTCATGGATAAAACTGTTTACTCGTCAATCATCAGCATTACTCGTTTTCCACAATCACTCAAATATCATATATTATTCTGTAACAAGAACTCATAACTATTACTTGATATCAAAACAGAAATCCCATTTCAATAAGAACCGTGTATCCAATAAACACCAAATGATAATGCCTCATCGGGGCTGTGAATGAGGTTCTGTATACGGCAGAGCAATCTCACTAATAGCACAGCCCGGTTTGCTGGCAATCATGTCATGACTACGTAAGAATATAATGCTTATTTCCGCACACATTATTAGATTGCCATGTTTCACATAGTACTAGGGGTTGCCGGACTCTGATTTCTATTTATAATAGGGTTAGTAAGTTACTGTTGATTTCGGGGGAAGACTCAGGCAGGCACATACTACAATAAGCTATGTACGAAACAATGTATGGATGCGAACGAAGAGGAATACCGACTTGTATCACCTTTCATCCTCTCGGTCGATCGCTTTAGTTAAATACCGTGATCGTAAAATGCCTATTTTGAATTGAAATGTCTTTCACTCTGGTAAGTAGGGGGTCGTTTCCCAAAAATTCAATATGTAACGAAAACATGTTATCCTAACATTGCGTATATCTTTGCAACCGTACCACCCATGCGCCTTACTTTAGTATTTTTGTATAGAAAAAAGAAGCCATTACTCAATTGCGCATATTTTGCGTGCGCAGATAGTGGCGTTGTCGCATCACGCATGACGCAATAGCAGCAAAATTTAGCATTGCGTGCGGCGTTCAAAGAGGCGTAGCTCGGCAGAACGCTTGTCGATTCGAGCTGGAGTGATCGAGTAGTGAGCTCTCCCACAATAATATTAGTAGTAATTCATTAAACTCAAACCGGTGCTCTTCAGGACCTATTGGTAATTTGTTGCGGACGGTTGCAAAGCTATGGCGCCCCCGCGTTCTACACGTAGGGTCTAGAAATGGCGCGAAGAGACTCGGACTGCAGCACTCACAAAGATTATTTACATCTACCAGCCCCGTGCAGTGCAGACACGTACGAGGTGTGTTCAAAAGAAAAGGTGAATTTTCGCGGGCTGTGTACATTCGATTATCGATTTTTTTTTGTTATGTTGGTACACATATGTTTATCATATGTTAGCATTATCAGCCATTTTGGATTAGTGGTTTGTTTTTGACAACTTAATATATGTGACTATATGGTTATGACGTTGAAACCAAGGCCCAATCATACCAATGGAAGCGGCCAGAACAGTCAAGACCGAAAAAAGCACGCCAAGTTCGATCAAATGTGAACGTTTTGCTCACTGTTTTCTTTGATTACAATGGCGTGGTGCACCATAAGTTCTTGCCAACAGGTCGTACGGTTAATAAGGAATACTACAAGGAAGTTATGCAACGTTTGAGTGAATAAATACGGCGCAAACGATCGGAATTGTGGAAAAACAAAGCATCGATTTTGCATCACGATTATGCACCAGCTCACACATCAATGCTTGTTCGTGATTATTTGGCCAAAAACAACACCGTAATCATGCCTCAATCACCGTATTCACCAGATTTGGCTCCCTGCGACTTTTTCCTATTCCCGAAACTGAAGAGACCAATGAAAGGAAAGCGTTTTGCCACAATTGATGAGATAAAGTCAGAATTGAAGAACAGCGCATTCCAGAAGTGCTTCGAGGATTGAAAGAAGCGCTGGCATAAGTGCATTATATCTGAGGGGGATTACTTTGAAGGGGAGAAAATGGATATTGATGAATAAATAAATACTTTTCGAAAAAATTCGAAATACACCTTTTATTTTGAACACACCTCGCACAGTGGAAGGCGCAACACAAAAGGAAGTATTCACTTTTCGTAATGTTTTCATAGATAATATAAGTTTACGTGTCTGCACCCCGCGGTGCTGGTAGATGTGAATCGAACTCAACGTACCCCACTGCTGCTGCGTCTCCGATAAAGCCTACCCGATTTCTTATTGCGGCAACTATCTGGTTGTCATAATATCAAAAACATGAATCAATATTTACGACGGAAGCCATTATAAAGATGCTCCACTCCATTTCGATGCAGATTTTTATTGTAATAACATAAGTACATTGATGATATAGAAATATGTTTGCTTACCTAAGTACAAATAACATAACTCTCATACACAATCGACCACTTACTCATGTGAATTCTATGGGAGAATCCAACTGCCAAATATAATAAAATTTCACTTATCGCATCTTTTTTTAAGGAAATTTCTAACTTAAGATATGTTGTCAATAAAGCCTCGCCTCGGGCCCAACTTTAATATCGACATTTATTTATTATTTTTTTATTGCAGCATTAAATCACAAACCCCTGCGATGTTATATAAGCATTGATAACCCTTTGATTGATAGCCGTATTAAATATCAATAATATGAATCTTCCCGTTGCTTTTTATTTGTTTGTGCCGAGGTCTGGGTTAATGACTTGCCAATTATGATTATTTGGAAATAGATTAACATTAATCTTTTGATAGACCCACAACTATTAATTCTCGAACCGAACAAATGTTTTGACAACGTTTATTTGAGCTGTACCGCGCGGTATGTGATGATAATGATAACTGAATTAGGGTATATACACCAGAAGCCGCATTACAAGCATCACAAGAAAGCCAATGATTTGCTGACCCCCCCTGTGAGTATATCGCATGTGAGGTAGAATCAGATATCATATAAATACAACCAATAATAATTTTAGCAAAAATCGGATTTTGGGCATTTCACACGATTAATTGGTTTTGTGTTTAATTCGTAGAACTACATTTTTTTTTTAAATTTAATGTAAATCAAACTTAATAATGTTATTATTCAGCTCTGCAATGTATTTTTTAGTTTTTATTATTGTGACAGTTGTTTCGGCCTCCATGGCCATTTTAAAACTGTGGTTAATCCACATTGTGACGAATTGCTTATATGATTTTATTTACTCCCACCCAATTCTAATTTGGACTGGTTTTTTAAAATAACGATTTATTATCGGTGAAACCTATTTAGTTAGAAAATAGTTCAAATTCTCTATTCTGTGAGGTTTTTGCATTTATAATGTGTTTCCCCGCATTTAAATGATAATATTTACTTAATTGATTTATTTAAATGTGTTATTTTGTTTTGATCACCACTTCTCTTAGTATGTTCACATTATTATAGTAAATAAAATCATATAAATAAGTCGTCACAATGCGGATTAACCGCAGTTTATAAATGGCCTTGAATGCCGAAACAGCTGTCACAACAATAAAAACTAAAAACAATTTCAGAACGCAATAACATTATTAAATTTTTTTTATTAACATTTTCGATTAACTACTTACCTACTTTAATCAAATTTTTTTAACTTACATTATTTTGTTCAAACTTTTATCATTTGTCTATACTTGACATTATTTTATTTAGTATTCTATATATTCCTGATGAAGAAATCGCTTTTGAAACATCAGTGTATATTAATAAAGTGGTGATTACAAAGTAATTTTTTAAAATTAATTTATTAATAATGATGCCACAAAGTGAATACCAACCGTTTGAAGAAATAATAATATAATTTTAGTTTCGTCTGTTTTCTAACAGATGGCAATCGATCTGTCAATTACGGGTTGTTTGAATCAGACGAACCGCCCTCCTTTGCGTTTATTTAGCTTTACATACTAATAAGTGTATAAGTAAGGTTATAGTGACAAGTAGACTGACATGATAGACTGAAATGACAAGTAGACTGAAACGCAGACTGAAATGGTGACTCTCGTTCCTAGGTACATAGCAGCAAAGCCTCAGAATTGCAATCCTCATCCACATCGCGCTCTCTCTGCTTTGAATCTGTCGCCATTCTTCTTTTGTCATTGAAGTTTCCTCAGAAATACGGAGCAGCGAAACTCTCTTGGGTGTCGTTATAAAAACCAGCACACAACCCTTGGGCTTAGGAGATTATTTAATAACGTTGTCTACCGTTTGTCTACTTTTATCGTACTAACAAAATAAGGGGGCGAGGGGCGAGCTCAGACGGGTCACTATCATTTGATTTTTAAATAAATGCATCCCGACAGCCTCCAAGCAACTCGCATTGCACTGCAAAGAATTAGTGTTTACTTTTCAACTAGTCCTTTTTACAATTGTGGAATTTATGGCAATCCCTCTTATTTCCGTAGCTGTGCAACAGATTTCAAACTTACCCAAACAGTCAATAAGTAAAACGGTAAATAAGAAAAAGGATATTTTGTTGGTGTATTTAGTTTAACTCTTTTTACTAATGTTTTTAATTTGCCTACCGCAATTAAATTCATGTGAAAGAAACGTGGACGTCTTCGATTTCGTATCACTAAAACTGTAAATGTATTACATAATTTAATATGTAAAATACATAAAAAAACGCTTATCTGTGGAAGGTGATGAGATAGTTTTAATTTTTCTTTTTACCATTTTAATGTTTACTGCGCTGGAAATCATCATTATTGTTTTATTCCATAAAACCACCGAATGATCGCTCGCCGCCAGTCAATACATGGATGATGGCGTCATGTATTCGAGAAGTGCGTGAACCCGCCTTGTACCAAATTAGGTTGTCACGTGGTTGCGTCCAGCCGTCCAAATGATAGACAAATATGGGTATTATGACAAGTTTATTCATTCGGACGTCTTGATAGCACTGACGTAAATGTAAACGTATGATGCAAATTCTACATTCAAATATAAAATACCAACACAGGAACGAGTCGTAAAAGCGACTCGTTCTCATGTGACAAATATCGACTGTGCGCAAATGTTGGGCACGCGTTTGGCGTGTTTCCCGACTATGCACCGGTGCCGAAGGGATCAGTGACGCTAGTTCCTCAGAGCATATTCCATTAAAATACCGGTAAAATAAGGACAGCATTCCCATCTGACCTCCAAAGATTGCAAGATTGCAATCAGTTTGTTAAGATCGGCGAATCTATCAAACGCCCGTCTCTGCACAGGATTTTTTCATATATTTTAGACTCCCGACCAGAGGTGGCTGCCAAATTCTACAGTGAAATTGTGGTGTTATTTTTTGAGTTTTTTGCGAAATTTTTGGCCTTGTTTTGGGAAAAACAGTGGTATTTTACAATAAATGGGATATTATGTATCCTTTTTGGTATTTTATAGGAAAAAAGAGGCGTTTTTTTTGTACGCTGCATTTTCAACGTTCACTTTATGGTTATTCAAACTAGTCAAAACTAAAGACAAACAAATATTTAGAATGCATAATATTATTTACTTCTATTAAAATACAAGAACATCGAGTGAAAAATTACGAATTTGGCGTAAAAATTTCAAACGCGTAATTTCCAGGACGTTCGTTTGTCCAAGGATAAATATAGTATTTTCTCGCCAATGATAATGACTCGTTTAAAATATAACGAGAAAGTATTAACAATACTCCTTTGTTATTCGAACACATTAGAGCTGAAACGTAAAGGCCGGGAACGTCATGGCCACTGAGAAGTGTCAAATATGCAAGGGAATGGGTTTGTTTACTTTTAATTAGAAAATAACACGTTTCTTCACAAATATGTTATAAGAATTCACGAAGAATGTCAAGTCTTTCCAGAAAGATAAAATAAACTCATTAGTACGTAGACACAATATTATCGGCTTTATTTCGTGGCTACGATTTTATTTCTAAGACTTAACGACCAAAGTAGACCTTCAGAAAGCAAAGTATTTCATACATGTGGAGCTCTGTTTTCGATTTTAAATTTTCTAAATGGATTCTGTTTGACAAAGGTTTGCCTAATGTTTGAAAGATGGCGGTAATTATAAATATTTCCATGTAAATTGTTCCGTGATATGAATCTAACGTACGAGTATGCAATGAAAACGAGAATGGAGAATAAACGAGATGGCAGTAATTCAAATCACTATTAGTCATAGAAGTATAATTTTGTAAGTGTGGTGAATGCCAGGCTTACGTAAATGAAATTTATAAAAATACGTATTTCGCAAAAATATTATATTTACCACATTGCGTAATAATATTACCACATTTTCGCGAATAATGGCGTTCTACTCTCGTCCATAACCACTCGCTAGGGTTTTTTTTAAGTGTTTAAAAAACATCAGGTTTTCTTTTATGTTTTATTCAAAGTTTATACACTTTTCAAATAAAATATAACGGTAAGATGGTGAATATATCAGTAAACAATAATTTTAGTAATAACCTTTTAACATGTGTTATGTTGATTATATGGTCAGCATAATACATATTATCATGTTCTTTAGGTAACAGATATCTTTATGCAATTATATTTATATATGATACATTTTCTATATTTAGTGTAAGATATTGTGTAATGTTTAAATTACGATAGCTAGTTAAATGGTTTGTTTACGTTACCATGGCATTTTCTTACAACTAGTTACATGGTGTACATGTTTTTAAAGATGAAAAACTTTTCAATATTACAACGGTTCATCTCGTCGATGACCGAGATGCATTTCTTTATACATAGTGTTTCTGCGCTATGTTTTTAAATAAAAATTGTATAACAACAGTACTAGAGTTCAAAATTTATACAAAAATTGTAGACTTTAGTATCAGTAACTTTAAAAAATATACATGGTTAGCTATGTCTTGAATATGTTATTTAGGCATTATTTTTTTAAATTTCTTTTAGCCCCTTTGAGTTTAATATGGTTTTGTAGAAAGAAAATAATTAATTTAATTTGCCAATTTAATTGCATTACGACAGGTATCTGTCGGGAAAATGTACTCTGCGACCAGATCTAGTTCGTTTGATTTCTGGGAGTGGTTCCTGGACAGATGCGTAAGCTGGCACGTTACTTTCTACAGGTATGAAAGCAGGTTTCAGTCGGTCTATGGAGACACGTTTAGGCTTTCCTTTTATGCTGATGACGAATGTCTTCTCATCGCGTTCTTCTACCTTGTAGGGACCTTCATAAGGGTTTTGAAGGGGTTTTCTTCCACCGTCTGTTCTCAGAAAGACGTGGGTAGTCTGAGCTAGGTCTTTATGTACAAAGCACTTTCTTGATCCATGAGCGCTGGCAGGTGTTGGCTTAATATTTTCGAATTTTCTCTGCAAGCGACCGACGTATGTATCAGGATCTTCTCTAGGCGTTTCGGTGAAGAAATCGCTAGGTAGTCTCAATGTTCTACCGTACGTGAGTTCAGCAGGGGAACATTTTAGGTCTTCACGAACTGTGGATCTCAATCCGAGTAGAATTAGTGGGAGATTTTCCAACCAGTTCGGCTCGCCACTTGCCATAAGAGAGGCTTTCAGAGTACGATGCCATCTCTCTATTAAGCCATTGGCCTGTGGGTGGTAAGCGGTGGTTCTTGTATGTTTGATACCAAATTTATCTGTTAGCTTCTTAAATAAGAAGCTCTCGAACTGACGTCCCTGGTCTGTAGTAATTGTCTCCGGGGTACCGTGACGAGTTATCCAGTGGTTCATCAATGCGGTTGCTACTGTTTCAGCAGACATGTCCTTTAATGGTACAGCTTCAGGCCAGCGTGTGAATCTGTCGATCATCGTCAACAGGTATTGATAACCGTTGCATGCTGTAAGAGGGCCAACTAAATCAATATGAAGATTGCGGAAGCGGTCTTCTGGTAAAATGTATGTCGATAGTGGAGCTGCTGTATGTTGTGTGACTTTCGCTTTCTGGCATGGGATACATTGTTTTACGAAGTTTTTTATATCTTTCGCCATGTTGGGCCAAACAAACCTCAACTTTATTGTCTTCGTTGTCCCTTGAATGCCTGGGTGACAGACATTGTGAACGCTTTTAATTACCTCTGTTCGCATGGAAGCTGGAACAAAAGGTCTGACATGGCCAGTTGATATGTCACACCATAGTGATCTGTCTGTGCCGGGTATCACCATTTGACGCAGGGAGAGGCCGGTGTCATCTTTTGCCTTAATAATTTCGTCGTTTTGACACTGCGCTTCTGCCATCTTCCCATAGTCAATTGTAGTAGGACAGTTTATCTCTTCAATGCGAGATAGGGTGTCAGCTACTATATTTTGGAGTCCAGTCTGTGGGATTTTGTCGTCGTTTCCCTGTGTGTTTTTTGGGAAAGGAACACGGCTTGTAGCATCTGTATGCTTTTTCTCCAAATTTAATATGCCATCGGCAATATCCATTGAAATTTCTGTTCAGAGATCTCCCCTGTGATCCTGATCTTGGTCGTCTAGGTGGATTTTGTCTTGATGGGGATTGATGATGATGATTTTGGAAATTCTGCCTACCCCGTCTGTGGAAATCAGGTTGTGGATTGACCTGCGATGCCTTCAGTTGCTTCACTTCATGAGTGAGCTGCAATACTTGTTTTTGAAGGTCCAGCAGTATCGAGTTGTCTTCCTGGCGTGAGGATCCTGGTCTTTCGTTTCTTTCGACTGCGGTACATTCGTTCGAATTGTAGACGTCGATTATTTTATCTGCCGCAGAAGCAAGTTGATTGAGGTCGTTGTCTGGCAGCGCGGATAGGATCGCTTGGATATGTTGTGGAAGTCGCTGCAGCCATAATGTTTTTACGATTGCACTCTTTGCTAAAGACGGTCCAGCCAACTCCATCATATGTCGGAGTAGATTCTAATATTTATTTGAAATTTTGAAAGTTGAAACAAAATAATTGTAACATTATTTGCGTTCAATTGTATGCTTTTACGGAACACATTTGAATTTGTAACACTTTTGAAACAAATAAATTGTAACATTACTGGCATTCACTTGTATGCATTTACGGAACACTTTTGGAATTGTAACATTTTTGATAAATAATTCTCTAAAAAAAAAATGAAACCTTGATTTTCACTACGAGGTTAATAATTAAAAATTTTACTTTTTTTAACATTTACGTGTTAGAAGGTAATCATCTCGTCTCAGCTGTGGGATCGGGTCAGATTCGTCTTTTCCTGAATGTTTTGGGTCAGATCCGACGATAATTCCGCCGCTCGAATCGACGATTTTTCTTTTGTATATCGCTGGAATAGATTGTAACAAAGAGATTAGTTTTTATTGAAATCATGAATTGGGGAAAAAAATTAATTGTGTCACTATTTTCATTAATATATGAAATTTTAGGCATTGTAAAGATATGTTTTTATTCTTAGCGCCTGTAAGCTGTTAGAGCTGATGATAGAGAGAATTTAAGTTTATTCCTTTAGGAATGTGACAAATAATATGATAAAATCAATTCTGAGTAATAATAAATGCTTATTTTTCAATAAAAATCTAGGCATATTTGCGGATTGCAAGGTTAATCATGGATTACATTATTATTCGACATTATAGCTTTTACCAATTGCACGTGATTATTTCACGAGGTATATTATTAAAATTACTGAGGTTTTAAAAAATTCTAAATATTGTTATGCACTGTTATTTATTAATTAGGAAAAGTGTACTTACCAGGGGAAGTGACCTCAGGATTCACCTTTCTACTCCTACCGATCGGCCGTTATCTATTATTCCGTGTTTTTGTCGGGGTCACCAATTTAACGTTTGAGGTTATCTGTATTAAATATGTTTGACGGTATGTAGTGTATTGTGTGGACTTACCAATACTTACCAAGCGCTTTCGTTAAAGATTGTCGCGGAGATATTAATGAAAGAAGGTTCACCATTTGATTGATTTATTTCTCAACGCGTACAAAGTTCAGAAGGTATATTTAAAAACTAGAAGTGATGCATTATGCAAATCTACAAGTTACTAGTAAGTTCGACAACACGACCGGATCAGCAGGGAGCAGAAAAGTGAATAATTCTCCTGTTCTGTGGATATCAGAAAGTCGGTCGGTTGTCATTTGAATGAAGGGTTACCATAAGAAAAAAATAAACTTTGTGGCTAATAAGTTGCTTGCATATTACACTACTAACCGGCTAGCCTAGCTAAGCAATTTACAAGTGAATTTCTTCAATTTAGGGATACGATTGTCTGAAAAGATGTGTTTTAAGTTTAGTTCTGAATTCTGTCGAGTCTTTGATAATTCTTAAGTCATGCGGCAGTTCATTCCAGGCTTTAGGTCCTGACACTCCGATAGCACGATCACCGAACTTACTATTAGGTGTGCGCTTTGGTTCCTTCAACCTGCCGATAGCTGATGACGCTGCTGACCCAAGGGTGGATTGCCGTGAGTTGGTATTTTCGGGAATACACATTTCTGATAAGCAAGCCGGAGCCATTCCGCTAAGTGACTTAAATACCATCCAGCAGAGCTCGAACTGGATTCTTTCAGGACATTTGAGCCAGTGGAGATTTTTGAGATGCTCTGAAATGTGAACACTATATGTTAAAAACGAAATAAGCAGCTCAAAAACACGACCGATCTCAACTGCATGCAAATTCAAATTGCGTAAAACACATCGCTAACCTTGACGAGCGTCACTCGGGCTAGCAGAAATTGGAACGCATTTTGCGCGCGAGCGTGACTCGTTCAAAAGCAAGAAGTGGTTTCTAGTCCGACAATGGTGACTAGTAGCGAGTTGGTAAAATAAAACACCCGTGTTTGATAAACGATTTTCCCGATGCAATCAATTTTGAAAGCACGTAGAAGGAGAGAGATTGAAATATTGCATGGTACCTACTTGTATTAGAAAACGGTGATAGTTAATGACATTTATGACTATTTGTGACCACTGCGTCAAGGCACTGTGACTTTTCAGTCTTCAAATAAATACCGGGGTTTGTGTGGCGATGGAATCAAACTCAAAGTTGGTAGGTGTAGTCATTATTACGGTCGCTATGTTACAAAGTATGAAGAAGGACGAGACAACCTGTCATACACTTATGTACTTCCATTAGTCATGCCGTCCCCTTCATACTCTTGGACATGTGTTCACCACACTAAAAATCTAAAGTGAATGATCTTACTATGGTATGTTACTAACCACACTGAATATAGCAAATTCGTCACCAGAAAAGTAATAGAAACATTAGATATCCAATCCCATCTCGAGAGAGGGAAGACCCTTCCCCGGATTGGTCTTCCTCAGCGATGTGGGTAGATTTGCATCCTGTTTAGCGTGTAATGAATGTACTATGTTTGTAGATAAACCCAGTCCGCACGGAGTCCATGGCCTTCAAGCTGCACTGCGGCGCCACGGCCGCCATGCTGGTCACCTTCTCCGTGGCGGTCACCACCAGGCAATACGTCGGCAATCCCATCGACTGCATCCACACCAGGTATTAAATCATTAATTTGTTTTACCCAAGATATCGGTAAAACAGACACAGCACTCCCAACTGTTGTCCACACTCTAACTCCTTCGTTAAGTTTGGAAAATCTTTCGGATAGATTTTCACTTCTTCACCAACTACCGAAATAAACTTACAATAATATGGCTTTCCTTAAACACATCAGCTACTAACCCAGTCCTGTTTACCATATAACTTGTCAAAATCAACCGTATTTGATATGCATATAAACTTATGCAAAGCAGAATAATCACTGACTTTAAAATTACATAGACACGCCCAAAGCTAGATCTACCCGTACCATTTTGACCTGGAGGCGAAGGTCACGTGACATCCATTTTGGCACCAGCCCGGGTCGCGAATTTTTTTTAATAAACTCCGGACATCATTCGCACGCTGACTGCCGTCTAATGATCATCGGAAGATTTTACGGAATAACGCATTCTTATCTTATGCATTAAAATGGTATCAACATAGAAGTTATAGTGATAACAGTCACAAATATCGCATTACATTCCACAGAAAATCGTTATTTTACTTAATTTTAAGCTTATTCAAAATAATTCTTAATAGTTTTGCAAAACAATCTTGCCAAACCAAACGCGAAAGCGTTTCCTGCGGTAAGAAAAATAATAAACGTTTCTAAAAGGTACCTGGTTACCCGTAGTTAATGTAACTATAGGACAAAAACTGTTATAAAATTCATTTTAGCAAACAAGACGGAAATAACAGGAAAAAAAACAAATCCAGAAATAATGATCTGTTCTAATAAAAGCTGATACGAATGAGTTAAATTTTTTTTTAAAGCCCTAGATTCAGTAAACAAACACAATGTAATCCGTCTTCTAGCAATAAACAAATTTAAAGTCATAAATAAAAACAATATTAGAAAGCAGGGAGACTACTCCTGACATCGATGCTATATACCATAGATTTAGTTTTAATTGTGCCAGTCTGACGATGCCCGTGATAGGGTGAAACCCGTCCGGTCGAAAATAAATAAGTGGAAAAAAGTTACAAAAGGTTTTTTAATAAAAAAAAGAAACATTTCTAAAAAGGTAATACTAAATACTCTAGCAAAATATTTTGTTTATACGAACAAGCCGAAACATTTTTATCTATTGATTTTTTACTTAAATTGGCAGTTTGGGTTAGTCTTGGATATTGGCACGGCAACTACGGAAAAGATATTGGCGATAAATTCCACACAATTGTGAAAAGGACGAGTTGATCATTCGCAGATTTGCTTTTCGAAGAGTAAATATTAATACGCGAGTTTCGCAAATGTCGGGATTTACTTATCGGCAAATCACTGAAAAGGAGATGCCTTCAGGCTCTTCCTGGTTATTTTGACATCTTCCCCTCACCTATAACCGCACCTTTGTTGATTCTCTTCTCCGTGAGAATAACCTATTTATTAATGCGATAAAGACAAGCCCATCATTGCTGTATTGTCTGGCTTTGCAATATTTACAAATCTCAAAACTTTATCAGTGCTCTGTTCTTGGTGTCTGGTTCTATCGGACCTCTTATTCCATCTTTTAACAACCAGTCGTAGGTATATCTTATTGATTGTTGATCTGAATCCTTTTGTTCCCCTGCAGAGACATTCCGGAAGACGTCTTGAACACGTACTGTTGGATCCACTCGACCTTCACGGTGGAGGGACGCGGACAGGAGGCCTACCCGGGCGTGCGGGGCGCGGGCAGCAGCGATCCGGGCGGCAGCAAGGAGGGCCGCAGACCAGCCAAGTACTACCAGTGGGTGGCCTTCATGCTCTTCTTCCAGGTAGGAAACTCCTTCTTCAACAAACACACCTTCTCGTCATCGCGACGTTTCATCCCAGGGCTGGATTTGGCCTTCTCCACAATATTCTCAACTCAACCTCCCAACTCGAACGTTTGGGCGACTGTGAAGAGGGGTACTCCGTATGCGTTGTGCCAACGTTGGCTCGAGTTCGGCGAGTTCGCCCTAATGAGAAACAAATTGTGTTAATAATATTATAAATTTCGGTAGACTTTCTATGAATATCGGTAGATCGATAGATTTTAGCAAAAATGGCATCACTAGTTTGGGGTTCGGGTTAGGACGTTGGCCGATTGTGTGTTCGTAGCATTAGACTTTCCCATCCTGCGCGATCCATCTTCTACATAGTTAAATCACCTCTTTCTGGGTTTCTCACTCCACTGACTTTTGATATTTGATTCTCTAATCGATAATAACGACAGCAATGTCCGACTTCAACATCCCGCAAAACCTTAAAAGTTTTTAAGCAAATCTATCATATAACTTACTTGTTCCGTATATGGTAAATATAATCATGTTTGATATTTTAAGTATACCAAAGCCGAAAATGTTCGTGTCAAAATATAAAAAAAATAATGGACAAATAAAACCGCCCATCGACCGCAGCCCATTGCAGTTTTTAGGACTCACAGAAGCTTCCTTTTCCTTATCGGACAATTTTACAGCGCCTTTTAGTAACAACACACTTCAAGATATGTTGACTTTTTTGATTTGCTAAAGAAAATATTTGATTCTTGTAGACCATTGGTACACAACCCACGGCTCTCGGAACCTTTCATATGGCTCACTTGGATAATTAAATTATCAAAACGTTCAACAGGATTTATCCAACAGGGTTTACCTTGGGCCTAGAACAATTTATATATGGGTTTGTTCAAAAGAAAAGGTGAATTTTGAATTTTCGCGGGCTGTGGACATTCGATTATCGATTTTTTTTTGTTTTATGTTGGTACACATATGTTTATCATATGATAGCATTATCAGCCATTTTGGATTAGTGGTTTGTTTTTGACAACTGGAAAGGTTAGTCACGTTTTTGTGTTTTATTCGATTTTTTACTTTTGAAAAAAATGGATCAAAGAATATATATTAAATTTTGCGTTAAAAATGGAATAAAGTGCTCCAACGCACTTAAAATATTGACTGGCATTCGGCGAGTCTACTTTGTCTCAAAAAAGTGTTTATAAGTGGTACAAGCGCTTTACAGAAGGCCGAGAAGATGTTAATGACGATGAGCGTCCTGGAGTTGCAACCACGTCAACAAACGAAGAAAACGTCGAAACAGTGAAGAAAATGGTTTTTGAAAATCTTCGAAACACTATTAGGGAAGTTGCGAAGGATGTTGGCATATCAATCGGCTCATGCCATGCAATTTTCTCGGATGTTTTGGGCATGAAACGTGTGGCAGCGAAGTTTGTTCCGAAATTGCTAAATTTTGAGCAAAAGCAACGTCGCGTTAGTATCGATCAGGAATTATTGAATGACGTCAACAACGATCCAGATTTGCTTAAAAGGGTCATAAGTGGTGACGAAACGTAGATATATGGTTATGACGTCGAAACCAAGGCCCAATCATCCCAATGGAAGCGGCCAGAAGTGCCAAGACCGAAAAAATCACGCCAAGTTCGATCAAATGTGAAGGTTTTGCTCACTGTTTTCTTCGATTACAATGGTGTGGTGCATCATGAGTTCTTGCCAACCGGTCGTACGGTTAATAAAGAATACTACAAGGAAGTTATGTAACGTTTGCGTGAAGAAATACGGCTCAAACGATCGGAATTGTGGAAAAACAAATCATGGATTTTGCATCACGATAATGCACCAACTCACACATCAATACTTGTTCGTGATTATTTGGCCAAAAACAACACCGTAATCATGCCTTAACCACCGTATTCACCAGATTTGGCTCCCTGCGACTTTTCCTATTCCCGAAACTGAAGAGACCAATGAAAGGAAAGCGTTTTGCCACAATTGATGAGATAAAGTCAGAATCGAAGAACGAGCTGATGGCCATACCGAAAAACGCATTCCAGAAGTGCTTCGAGGATTGGAAGAAGCGCTGGCATAAGTGCATTATATCTGAGGGGGATTACTTTGAAGGGGAGAAAATGGATATTGATGAATAAATAAATACTCTTCGAAAAAATTCGAAATTCACCTTTTCTTTTGAACACACCTCGTATGTATTTTTTTTTATTTTTTTTTATTTATTTGAAACAAACATATTATCAAACAATAAAATGTAAGAGCGTTTTGACGATGGTAAATATAATAACTAAATTAGAATAACTGTGTATTAGAATTTAGTTATTATATTTACCCTGATGAAGCTTGAATTAAGCGAAACCGGTTGGTGAAAATAAAATATATTGGTGGTTTATAACAAGGTGTTTCATTTACTTAATACAATGTCAAACCACAAAGTGATTGCTTCTTATGAAAATATTATTAAAAAGAATAGCCTTCATGAAATACAATAACTAAATATTTCATTTGTATAACGCACAATTACAGGAATAACATAGTGTAGATACCATTCTAAATAATTAGCTACAGAGGCGAATATTAAAAAAAATACTCCACATTCACTGATACTTACACTCTAGACACATCTATTAATAATTGTTGAGGATGTATACAATAATCGCCTGTTTGTATTTGTATTCCGAGCAGTTGAACATATCTGTTATGTCTGAAAATGTATTACCTTCTGCGTGAAGTCTAGGTACAAGAGAATTTTTGAATGACTCAGTCCTGAAATTATTGTTACAACTGAATAAAATTTTTAGATCGAGTAGTTTTAGTTTGAACATTAAAATTAATTTAGCTGCCTTTGTCGGGCTATTTATAATACCATTAAATTATTATATGGTATCAAAAGATATAACATTAATTTATTATGGTATGCAAAATTTGAGGTAGGCACCTAGTTAAATTAATTTATTTATAATATTTAACTACTAGCTCCGGACTGTTGGGACTCTTATCCAGTATTCACATAAAAAAGAAATACATTTATTTTTAAATGTGTTAAAACATATATACCTACGCTTTAATTAATCGTATTAGTAAAGGGCTAATGGTGTGTTTTATTCTACTCAATCGTACACTAAATTAATGCAAACACACGGTTGTTTTATTGATCGTCGTACACTCGACCTTTTACCAAAAGAAATTCAAACCACTAACAAATTATCAAATTATACACAATACATTCAGCTTACTAATACTTCATTAAATAATGTTGTACCCTCTTGGAGTTATAATTCTCTTATTTACTTAAATTACTCGTATCGTATTATTCACACACTTTTCCACTTCTTACTATTATGATTTCAAGAATGCATGTAAAAAAACTGTATATAATTTGTATTCTACTTTATGTTAAAATCTATGGGAAAAAATAAAGGGAAAATAAAACGTGAGGATTTATTTCAATATGACATATGTAATATATAATTTACATACAGGTATATGATTCTCCCCTATGAGTTACGATTTTTAAATCATCTGTGTTAATTGTCAGCTGCAGTCTGTTGCCTGTAGTCATTCTAGATTTGGCTGATTTATTTGATACCGTAAAATAAAACATAGGAAGGGCAGTAAATTACGAACCCAATTTTAATGCAGAAACAGATTAGGATAACACAAAGTTGAAAACGTTAAATAATTAAGATAATATAACCATTTAAAAGTCGTTTCGCTATTAAAGAATAATTATGACCAGTTGATAGACACGTCTGACGTAAAGCCGATGGAAACTAAAAAGAAACATGTTTATTTTTAAGACAATGTGTCACTCGGCACCTTTTTTACAAACTAAACGTTTTGACAGTGGTTTAAATAAGTGGTCTTGACATAAAACAACTTTGAAAATGCTAGAAAACTTCAGGGTTTCGACAACAGTTTTTTTACCCTTCTTTACGTTTCATAATAGGTGCGTAAATCTGGATTTACTTATGGGACGTCGCTACTGTAGTAGAGATACAAAAACAATAAGGTTAACGGCATTCGGGACTTGATTATAAAGCTACGCGCTCACAGAATAGATGGCTTTAATTGAAATATTTTAGAAAAAATAAAATTTGCGCGTAATGTTTTTACACAAGACGTAATGGCACATATACGAACTGTGGTGAGCAGCAGATCCTACGGGAGAAAGCACAGCCTGTGTCGATCCCTTGCAAAGGGGGAAAAGACACTGACGACAAGACCTCATTAACGACTTTCGTACTTTGCTATGTAATTCTGCATAAAAGCCCTATTTATACAGAATTATGAGTAGAGCTCGGGGCCGTGTCCGTGTGACGATGCTTGGTCTGGATCCAGTGAGAGATAGTAGTCTGATGGGGGTCCTGGGTCAGCGGTGGTCAGAAAGAAACGAGGCGACTAGAGCAGAGCGTTTTGTCAAGCGGGCGGTTGCTGGCTGGCTGCTAAATATGGTTTACGCAGTCTACTTAAGGTGGCCTACGAAACGTTGGAGGTTCGGGACTCGTCTCCCTCTCGCACCGCCGTACCGCTTTAACGTTTTATTTCAGTCATTCACATTTTAAGCCGTCGGTGGGAACACGTTTCACAGAGCGTGCATACATTCAACAAAGGGAGGGAGTGGGGATCAATTGCATTTATTCTCCATATGACCCAACTCCCTAACAAATTAGACATACTCTATGCAAGTGGAATATAATAAATAAGAGGCGAACACGTCCGATACAGCTTTTAAATTTTTGGCCGGTGTACATACGGAATCTGAAACGAAATAAATTGTTTTTGTAGGTTTAGTTGAATTTAAGAAACCTGTAAAAATACTACATGTGTTGAAATAAAATACTTTATTATTATAAGTTTCTTGGGGGAATTCACCTTTAAATCCCGGTCATCTATTATAAGCTTCCCCCAAATATTGCTAACATCCAGAATTTTGCAGAGTTTAAACGGGTCTTAAAAACCAAATTGTTCAAAAAATTCTTTTCAATATAAAATATAACTTCATGTACGTAGAAATAGAATTTCAGACCATTTTTTTTTGATCCTACATAGCTTATTTAGTTGCGGTTTTCTCCTCCTAGTTATTCAATGCCCTTAGTATCCACTGAAAAACCATGTATATAATGTCATATAATATTATTTTCCCCTGCTGTTATTTGTACCAACTTTATATTTGATTATTTACACCCATAACTTCTAAATTGTTATACTATAATGTCTAAAATGTTCATCTAAGTCAGTCTGCTACTCAATTCTGCTACACAATTCTTTAAATTGTGGTTTTAGTTTGCATGCATGTAATATAATAATAGTTGGATGACTTGTATAGCGCCGTTTTTGTGAAAAATCACCTATATATATATATATATATATGTAATTTTCTAATTATATTAGGTTCGGTTATTTTTTGAAGATTTTCTGGCTCTTTTTATATTTACTTTACATTTGATTATTTATACCCCTAGTTTATTCTAAATTGTTGTATTGTATTCTAAATAAGGGCCTCCTTTCCAATTAAAAAAAAATAATAATGACGTTCAAACTTAAATACCAGTATATTTCATTTTTTCCGAAGGTTGTTTTCATAGTTAAAATAATTTTAAAAGTTAAAATTTTTAAAGTATGCCAAAACGCTCCAAATCTATGGCCGGTTGATTTTGATCAGTTTTGAGGTTAGAATGTCAAATGCCAAAACAAGGATGAGCTTTACCGTGTATAATTTTATATTCTATTAATAGTAAACCATAACTAACTAACTAACCATCACGCCGTTTCACCGCAGGCTTAGGCAGAGAGGACGGACCGCCAAACAACTCGATCTTGGCATACACTTCTTGCTTCATTCACTTTCATACATCGTCTCATACATTCTCTTCTGTTATTCCGACGTTTGACATGGCCCGACTCTAGTATTTGATTCACTTGATCGTGCCACGTCTTCCTTGGACGTCCCCGGCTTCTTCTTCCATTCACATTCGCGTCATATATTCTCCTTACACTCCTTTCTTCGTTCATTCGCTCTACATGCCCAAACCATCTAAGCGTCCCTTTCTTAATCTTGCTCACTACGCTTACATCAACCTTGCATTCTTTACGAATCTCAACATTTTTCACTCCATCATATATGGTTTTACCACACATTCGTCTCAGAGATCTCATTTCTACAGCATTCAGTCTACTTTCATCCTTCCTCTGCCAGTTCCATGCCTCACTGCCATACATCAGAGTTGGTATCAGCACTCCATTGTGGACTGCTAGCTTCGCTTCTTTGGACAACTTTTTGTTTGCGCCAACCGCGTTCAGTCCTCCGTTAACGGAGTTTCCTGCATTCACCCTTCTTTCAATATCCCTATCATAACTAAACAAAACTAATAACAATATGTATCTTTTTAGAAACTTTAACTCAAAGAATCATTATAGAATCAAGTAATAACATTATCATAATATTCGCATTGATAATTGGTTTGCTCAAGAATACTCTAATATGTATCATTAATAATAGTTTTTTTTAAATTTTGAACAATAATTATATTGCGTAAATTCATTCAAATTAATATTAAATTTCTCCAAAACTAAAAGAGTACATATTTAAAATACAAAACAAAATCGAAATATAAAATTGTCCACACTAATCGAAAAACAGAATACACACGTGACGTCAGATGTTCCAAATGCAATGGTACCATGATGACAAGGTGTTTTGATGAGATGATTATTTATTAACTTTTTAATAACGATTTATAAATTCAACGTATATATATAATCACCTCTTCCCGTAGTTTGTTGATCTAGTGAGATTATAATGACCTTTGTTGATCTACCTTTATAATAATAATAATAATTGGATTACTTCTATAGCGCCGTTTTCGTGGGAAAATCACCTCAAGGGCGCTTTACAATTAATTAAATAACATATACAACCAATACCTTACAGCTAAACTTTATCACTAATGGCTTATAAGTAAGACTTATGGCTAGGGACTAACTACTGAGACTTATAATTAGTGACTTACATCTATGGCTTATAGGTAGTCACTTACCAACTAAAAGTTATAGCTAGTGACAATTTAAACTTACGTAGGCTTAACTAGAATAAAAACCTAACACATATATAAACCTAGTACCTATTTATAACTAATACATATCTATGACCAAGTGCATATTGTGTATACAATACTGCAAAATGACGTACAACTATGGCTTAAAACTAGAGTCTTACAACTAACATACCTATTTATAATATTATAAATACCTTTATGATTATTGCTCGTGCTGTCAGTGGTAAAGCACACAAAAGTGTAATAATTTTTATTTAAATTAAAGAAGGTAGTCTGGGCGGTAGAAGGTAAATAGGAATATAAGTAATTCTCTTGGACTGAGTACTCGAAAACACCATTAGACCAATGGGATCGTTATTCTGGAAACGATAATTTAAAAAGATGAGTCTTTAGTTTTGTTCTGAATTCAGTAGAGCTGTCGATTTTTCGCAAATGTGAAGGGAGTTTGTTCCAGGCTGTTGGGCCTGCCACCGCAAAAGCTCGGTCTCCGAAATTGGTATTGGGATTGCGTTTAGGTACTGAGAGTCTTCCTATGACCGTTGAAGATGCTGATCGAAGAGATGATTGCCTAGTGTTGACATCGTTTGGAGTGCATAGTTCCGCCAAGTAGGGTGGTGCCATGTCGTGTATCGCCTTAAAGACCATCCAGCATAGTTTAAACTGGATCATCTCAGGACACTTAAGCCAATGAAGGTTCCGCAGATGTTGAGATATGTGGGAGTATTTGGAAACGCCGGTTATCAGCCTTGCTGCAGCATTGAAAACTGACTGAAGTCTGTCAGTACACCGAACACCGTTTGTCTGGGCTCCAGTGGAATACATATACATAAATAATAAAAGTTACATATTCAGAATCGTCGTTTGCTGATCTATATGAACATATATTTTTAAACGCATAATTATTTTTCAATGGAGTCCCTTATTGTGCATGTAAGTGAATCTGCTGCTCATGAATATTTTATGTCATAGTTTTAATTTGCATATATAAATACAATTATAACAGATATACTAATTTACATTAGGTTAGGTTAGTTAGTGTAAAGCGCACTTGAGGTGAACCGTTACAAAACTGCGCTATAGAAATTTACTCTTATTATTATTATTATTATTAAACATCCAATAAAAATGAATTCCATTTCGCGTTCCGGTTCAAAGCACCACCTGTTAAAAGCGTTTTATTCTAAAAAAAAACAAATGAACGCCATCTGTGAGTGCGTAGCGTTATAATTATGTTTGTAATGCCCTTAATACATTTTCACCATTCAACGCAACAATAATCTATGAAATAGAATAAAATTATTAAACAACAATTAAATTAAACATTTTTATATAGTACGCAGATAAACCGCTCTAACCCTCTGCTTTGGCCCTGCGAAGTCTTCACAGGTTTTTCTTTCTGGACTTTTGACGCCAACGTAGCTATTTTTAACCACAGCGTCATACTTAACTGTTAAAAAATAAGACAAAAAGTAACTCCAGTGAAAAATATAATAGATTTAAAATATGTATTCATATAGATCAGCAAACTACAATTATGAATATATAACTTTTATTATATATAGTTATACGTAGCATTTATAAAACGTTATTTAAAAGTTAATAAAAAATCAGCTCATCGAAACACCGTTTTATGTTGGTACCATTGCATTTGGAACATCTGACGTCACGTGCGCATTTTTTTGTGGTTTACTATGTACGAGTATTTTTTTTAGTTTTGGCGAAATTTAAACTTAACTTGGTTGACTTTAAGCTCTATAATTGTTGTTCAATTAAAAAAAAACTTTTAGGAGTGTAATAAATTAGAGTATTCGTGAGCAAACCAATTATCAATAATGATATTATGATAATCTTAATGCTCAATACTATTAATATTCTTTGAGTTGAAGTTTGAAAAAGGTACATAATTTTATTACTTATGTTTAGTTATGGTTTCCTATGAATAGAATATTAAATTATGTACGGTAAAGCTCATCCTTGTTTTGACATTTGACATTCTAACCTCAAAATTGATCAAAACCAACCGGCCATAGATTTGGAGCATTTTGGCGTGCCTGAAAAATTAAAACTTTGAAAATTATTTTAACTATAAAAACTAACTTTAGAAAAAAAGCGAAATATACTGGTATTTAGGTTTGAATGTCATTATAGATTAATTTAATTTAAAAAATTGGACTGGAGTTCCTTATTAGTAGTGAGCACGCCAAAAAGTTTTTTTACACGTTAATCAAATGATAAAAAGAGGTTTTAGAATCTCGGACGAAGGCCGATAGTAAATGTAGTCCGTAAAACTCATTATACCGATAAGAACCTTTTCTACTAAATGGAAATATTATTCCGGTATTTTAAATCCTACTTTCAAATACTAAATTCGGATTATTATTTTTTTTTTTTTTTTCTTGTTTATTTATTACATACAAAAGAAAAAGTATTCAAAAGAAAAAGTGAATTTCGAATTTTTTCGAAAAGTATTTATTCATTCATCAATATCCATTTTCTCCCCTTCAAAGTAATCCCCCTCAGATATAATGCACTTATGGAAGCGCTTCTTCCAATCCTTGAAGCACTTCTAGAATGCGCTTTTCGGTATGGTCATCAGCTCGTTCTTCGACTCTGACTTTATCTCATCAATTGTGGCAAAACGCTTTCCTTTCATTGATCTCTTCAGTTTCGGGAATGGGAAAAAGTCGCAGGGAGCCAAATCTGGTGAATACGGTGGTTGAGGCATGATTACGGTGTTGTTTTTGGCCAAATAATCACGAACAGGTATTGATGTGTGAGCTGGTGCATTATCGTGATGCAAAATCCAAGATTTATTTTTCCACAATTCCGGTCGTTTGAGCCGTATTGCTTCACGCAAACGTTACATAACTTTCTTGTAGTATTCCTTATTAACCGTACGACCTGTTGGCAAGAACTCATGATGCAGCACACCATTGTAATCGAAGAAAACAGTGGGCAAAACCTTCACATTTGATCGAACTTGGCGTGATTTTTTCGGTCTTAACTCTTCTGGCCGCTACCATTGGGATGATTGGGCCTTGGTTTCGACGTCATAACCATATATCTACGTTTCATCACCAGTTATGACCCTTTTAAGCAAATTTGGATCGTTGTTGACGTCATTCAACAATTCCTGAGCGATACTAACGCGACGTTGCTTTTGCTAAAAATTTAGCAATTTCGGAACAAACTTCGCTGCCACACGTTTCATACCCAAAACATTCGTGAAAATTGCATGGCATGAGCCGATTGATATGCCAACATCCTCTACAACTTCCCTAATAGTGATTCGATGATTTTCCAAAACCATTTTCTTCACTGTTTCGATGTTTTCTTCGTTTGTTGACGTGGTTGCAACTCCAGGACGCTCATCGTCATTAACATCTTCTCGGCCTTCTGTAAAGCGCTTGTACCACTTACAAACACTTTTTTGAGACAAAGTAGACTTGCCGAATGCCAGTCAACATTTTAAGTGCGTTGGAGCACTTTATTTCATTTTTAACGAAAAATTTAATACACATTCTTTGATCCATTTTTTTCAAAAGTAAAAAATCGTAGAACACACAAAAACGTGACTAATCTTTCCAGTTGTCAAAAACAAACCACTAATCCAAAATGGCTGATAATGCTAACATATGATAAACATATGTGTACCAACATAACAAAAAAAAATCGATAATCGAATGTACACAGCCAAAAATCACCTTTTCTTTTGAACACACCTCGTATGATATGATATATGAACATTTGTTATCGGCTGACGTATTGCCCATCTCACTAGGTGAGAAACGCCTGTGTTGAGATGGCAATTTACAGGTGTGGTTATTCAGGTAGGATATTTAGATGACAAATAGATTAATAGGTAATAATAAGGTATAAAAGAATTTAGAAGCTGAGAGGTTTATTGGAGGTGTTCAATGATCTTACTTTTAAATAAACTTTTGTTTTGTGTATTTCTGATGCCAATAGGAACAGGTAGGGAATTGAATAGTTTAATAGCATTGATTTAAAACTACTTTGTCCATAAGAGGTGACACAAACTGGAATATTAAAAGATTTTACGTGTGATTTGTGTTACGAGTCTAGTGCTTGTTCTTTCTTCAAACATATGGATATTTTTAAATTGATGCAACAGGATTTTTTTAAATATGTTTTTCTCAAGTTGGGAATTTTATTTATTTTGTTTCTAGCATATTTCATTTTTATATATTAACTATCCGTCCCTGAAAGCTTTCTAATATTCCTATAAAATCTGGAAAAGCGATATTGCTCGTTCGCAAATGAACCATTTATTTAGAGAGAATTTATTCCATTGATTTGTTCCAATGGAACTGGCGGAGGCATCTCGCGGCCGCATCACGAACTGCTTTCTGTTATTATTTTTCAGGAAACAGAAAACCGAAGAAGTTTACCTAACAAATAAATTATTTTAATAAGAAGAACAGAAGAGAACTAACCCTTTGCCGACTTATTTCGAACAGCTCTTCTTCCGTTTGTTTGTATTATACGAAGAAAGTTTTATTATGAAATTGAATGAATTAATTCTATTCTAATTATATGTGTATTATTTGAAGAAGTAATATTTGCTACGACTCGTGCAAACATAATAACAAGGGCAATTTAATACTTCTCACAGTCCGCGACATTGTAAATAATTATAAATATTTTTTCAAATAAATACCTACTCTTCTTTTGCCAATAACCTTCTAATAAATATAATATCAATGACAAATAGGATTTAAACAGTAACTGCAATATCATGCAATGTGCAGTGGTTTCTAATATTGTGTCCTGTGCGTGCAAAATCATATCTTCTCAAGTGAAACCTTTGTAATTTAACGTTTTAATCTGGAGTCAGGGAAGTATGTGTCTGTATCTATTTGTACATAATTTGATAAAGAATAGGAAATAGTATTTGCACAGCGCCCTTGAGGTGATATTTCACACAGGAACGGCGCTATACAAGTCATCCAAGTATTATTATTAATATTATTATTGGTAAACGTTATAACATAAGAAGAAGCTAGGGCCACTGAGGAACGTTATTACACATAGGATTACATGATGCATAAAAATGGCGAAATAAGCACTAAATAATATCGATTGATTCTAATTTGAACACCTCACTTGGTTTTGTGTTTAATTCGTAGAACTCCATTTTTTTATTTATTTAATGTAAATAAAGTTTGACAATGTCCATTTTTTAACACAAAAGTCTCAACTGCACAAAAGTCTCAACTGCTCCCAACCGTCTGGAGCCAATGAGACTATGACATCCCCAATTGGGAAATGTTATGAGGCTGAAGGTGTTGGGGAGGGGAAGGAGAAGGGGAAGAGGAAGGTGGAGAAATACTTGGCTATTCAGATCTGATCACTAAACACGGCTAAAAGCCATTTCAAGCAACGTTTCAATTCTGATTGGTGGTCTTTCACCAGGGCGATACTGAGAGTATCTTCCACTCCGGATCGTGCGAAAATATAATATATGCATTATTTTTATTAATTAATTGTGAAACCGCACAAATTAATTAAATAAAATTTACTTGCGGACGCCGGGATTTGAACCCGCGACCTTCGGATTCATAGCCGAGAGCCTTACTCCTCGACCATAGAGGCCGTCAATAAGTTATGCAAGTCGTGGATACGTAATACGGGTAAACGCATTATAAATGTGAAAACCTCACACAATAGAGAATTTTGATTATTTTCTAACTAAATCGGTTTTACCGATAATAAATCATTATTTTTAAAAACCCGTCCAAATTAGAATGGGGTGGGAGTGAATAAAATCATACAAATAAGCCGTCACAATGTGGATTAACCGCAGTTTGAAAATGGGCTTGAACACCGAAACAGCTGTCACAATAATAAAAACTAAAAAATACTTGCAGAACTTAATAATTAGATTATTAAATTTGATTTACATAAAATTTAAAAAAAAGCTTATATTTTGATGACAAACGGCAAAAAAAAGTTGAAATATGTACTAACGATCAATAAAACTTATTCTTAATAAAATCCAGTAAATTTTCGCTTTCTGACTATCAAAACAAGCTTTTTTAATGTCGTTTTCTTAATTAAAATAATTGTATTTAATAAATAAGTGTGAATATTTCAAAGCTCAGCTGAGAGGGTACGCGTGACGTCATATGTATGTAATTTTTACGGTTGACGGTAAAACCCTCTTACATGGGTCGGTACGAAATCAACAAATCCCGAAATAGATACATCAATAGAAATTTAAAAAAAGTAAAAAAAAACATTAATACTTTTGAAATATTAATTATTAATTGTTTTTGTGTTTAATTCGTAGAATTACATTAAATTTTTTCAAAAATTTTATGTATCGCTTGACAAAAACGAGTCTAAGCCCTTACATATAAGTTTGAACGTCATTATTGATAATAAAAATAATTTTAAAAATTGGACCGGAGTTCCTTATTACAAAGCACCACCATGCACCAAATCAGAAATATCACAATTATTTCATATTCAAACTGTAACAACTATGAAAATCCTGTGAAATCCTTATTGGAAAAATACACGGTGTTTATAATATCATAAATAAAGCATACTTTTTAGAATTGTAAGTATTTTATTAAAATCCACAAAAATTAAATGCATTGTAGAAAATTTAATCTGCCGAAATTCATACCTGATTATCTCAGAATGATGTCTTTTGCATTGTTACACTTTGGAACTAAAGCATCTATCTGCTCAATGGTATGAATCATAAACAATTTAAGCTGTAACAGGATATTTAAAAAACATCCACAAATTACCTGAAATGCAAATAAGCACCGGATGTTATATGTTATGAACTATTTGCTGTATCCTCTTCATGCTGCATCCCTGAGTTTTGTAGTCGGCTCATAAGGCTGCGTGATACGTAACTCAATCTTATCAATATTAATCAATAATATTATCTTTTTTCAGTACTCAATTTAAACGCATTTTTTTCCTCATATCACCAACCAGTACCTATCAAACACACATACGTAATTGTTTTCTATAATATTTGTTGTTCTCATCTCTTCATAAGTACTTAACTATTATCCCATACTCAACTTATCTGGTATACGTAAACGATTACTCTATACTTTTTTTCTTCTTCTTATCTCTTAAACATAACATATATCTCTTGAACATAACTATTATTCCATATTAATTATTATACTATACTCAACTTATCTGGTATACACAAACGTTTTTTTTCTGTACTATTCTTCACATCTCTTTATACTTAATTATTATACTTTTTTCTAGACATATTATATTACCATACTATGTCAATACTAGCTTTTTTCTCTTCTATTATTGTATAATGGCACTTAATATGATCTAAACTTGTCAATTTGACTTTTTATTATATGAATACCGCACAAGAGTCCCAACTGCTCCCAACTGTCTGGAGCCAGTGAGACTATGGCATTCCCAATTGGGGAATGTTGTGAGGCTGAAGGTATTGGGGAGGGGAAGAGGGAGATGTGAAATACCTAAAACGGGATTTGTTCCCAGTTGGGCAGTCAGCTTTCTTACATTTTATTGTTAAATAATGTGTGTTTTAAATAAATAATGTGAATAAAAAAATCTTATTTTAGAGTCGAACCTGTGAACCACGCCTCAATGCAATCTTTCTGACAGTGCAGTTGTACTTTTTGACTCACATCTTTATTTTCAGTAAAGTTTAGGAACGGAAACTGCCTGAAATTCCTCTAGTGTGACTTTAAGGTAAACATTTAAAATACTTTTGGCACCCGATAATATCATGTCTGATATTTCGTTGATTTTTCGTCCTCTAAAATCTTTTGTGGTATAACGATGTTCTGTAAATTCGCGATTTATTGTTTGTACTTAAAAATTAATTTTAATGATTTTGTAATGTGTCTGGTATTATCGCGAGCATTTAATGTACTGTAATAATGCCAGTCAAGTGTTTCGGTTGGACGGTGGATGTTGCCTAGCGACAGAGGTGGCTTTTGAGGGGTAGGTTTCACTAAACGTTTATGTATTTATTCTGTCATTCTGAATTGTTTTCAACTTGGCGTATAAATCGAAAACGAAAAAGAAAAGTCCCATTTCATGAAATTGATATTAGAGAGGACTAACGGCGCGGCGAAACGTGAGTTCTGCTCAAACCACGGAAAAAATACCTCAAAACCAAATAAATCACAAAACTTCATCACAAATTGACAAAAGATGGTAAAGTTTTGATTTTTGGTTTCTTTGATATTTGAATGGACGGTGGAAAAAGTCGCAGGTGATTTGGCCTCTCTCGGACTGCCTGGTAGGGAATCGACATAAACCGGGTGCAGCAAAAATGCAGGAAATCTTTCGCGATATTTTCTCCATCGACTCTCTGACGGGTCTGCAGTGATTTGTAGCCGCCGGAAAATTATCGGTATTGCAGATTTCTGTTATCACATTTATCGCTGAATGTTATCAAAGTAAAAATCGAAAAATGTCGAGTGAATCAAATGAAGGCGAGGCTCTGGTATGCTATTTATTCCTTCGAACGAGACAAAAAAGGAGGAGGTTTTAGGTCCACCCCTACATCGAACGTAACATTTATTGTAGGTTATTTATTGCTGCCAAGAAATGATGTCAATTCCGGCAAATGTACGGATTGTCAAAAAAACATTCCAAGAACTGGTCCAGCACGTTACTCCATATATAAGAAGTCTTCCTATTGCACACCGAGCTTTCTCCGTTGTCCCCTTTACTGTACGAGTATATGCCGGTAATTTATAGTTATAACGGCGTGCATATTTCTCTACCTCCATTATTAGCCGAGAATTCATATCCCGCTCCATATTTGAACTCAAAGGATGAATGGCACGTAAACGATCGAAACGCAGTGCATAGATTTACTGGATACGTGTTTACCGAGAAGCTACTGAATTGTTGTCCCGCTTGAGGTATAACAGAAGTACGTCCACATCCCCGCTGAGTCGTGAGCTAGCGCCCATTGAAATATATGGTGCAGTGCCCTGTCAGGTTTTTGTCGATTCCCTACCGGACCGTCAGAGATTCCTACCGACCCTTCATTAATTTTTCTTTCCCAGAACTTCCTCTCTTTCATTTCATTAAAAAGACCCTCCACACAGCATCCCCAAAGATGACATAGTCCCCGAGGGAAATAACTGTGCGGAGTTAATATAAAATAAAGAAAGGACGTTCCAGGAAGGCAATGACATAATATATAGGGATCTAGACAACGCCTCCACTCTTGCCGGGCTCCTGCTGTCTCCCTCCAGTTTCTTCCGACCGAGGGTACAAGGTTCGCTACCACACCATTCAGCCACGTAGCCATATGTTAAGGTCTCGCAACATTCTTTCGTCCTGCGGCTGATTACAGAGAAACCTCTATGTATCGTGATGGTGCCAGGCTACACTCCATCCTCGCTACGTGTCCCGCCCAGGGGAACCGCTCCAGTTTAAAAAATCTTCCCTTCATCCTCTCTGCCTACCTCTGCGGAAAAATGTGGCGATATTTGGTAACCAAGTTAGTTTTATATTAAATGCAAACAAGCTGCATACGCCGGGAATCGAATCCGTGACACAATTATGAAAGAGGCGCGTACCCAATGCGACCGCAGTAAAAATATTATCAGTTTTACGGCGAATTGACCGCGCGGGGCGCTATAAATATTAAATTCCATCAAGCAATGAAAGTTAAGCAGTTTCCTTAGCATTTCGGTCAGGATCTTCCGCAAGGCGTATTTATCATTTATATAGGGGCCGCGGAACGGAGCATCACGACTGGATGACATTTTAATTTGTTTTTTTTTTACCAACACCGCACAGGACAGGGCGCACGGGGCGCACAGGCGAAGGGGCGCACACACTGGCACTGGGCCCGAACATGGGAATGGCGTAGTGCGACATTCACAGGACAAACTACTTGCATTTTACACTTCCTGTATAAATATTATATTCAACACCCAGTCCACGGATAACTAATCGTTTTCAACAAACAAAGTGGAATCTCAAATTATTTATGCACATTTTGCATGCATATTGCAGAAATATTGGCCTTTACACAGTTATTACATGTAGGAATTATTTTATCAGTGATGAAAATTCACAGGTTGTTAATACATCTGCAATTTTTAGGTCAACTTAACTATTTTTCCACCACGAGTGACTTTTAAGTACCCAATTTAAATTGTTTATTTATGTTTTTTTGTTTATTTTAGAAACAAACAGTAGATGTATAAAAAAGTGGTGTACAGATTACAAGATTTTAGAAAATTATTACAATGATCTGTACCAATGACATGTCTCTATGTAATATCTAGTAAATGGTTAAATACATTTTACCGGGCGGGGTTAGTACAATGCTAGGGAATGGATACATGATAAAGATAAAACTTATATGAAAAAAGTGTATAGTGTATGTGTATCTATGTGTCTGAATAGTGCTATGTACTGAAGAGTTGTGATTGTTGAAGATTTCGTCAGGGCAAGTTTTTACAGGTACTTTAAGAATAATTTTCATGGAGTCTTTTTTGTGTTCTAATGAATAAATTAATAACATTATCAATAGCAACGCCCCATCCGATAATAGCGTATTCCAATAGTGATTAAAAACATGCTTTTGGAAGTATTGAATGCAGCTGCAAATAATTACCACTCCTTGCCGGTGCTGTCAACTAATTTGATGTCTATAATTACATTAATATCTCTGTAAATATACTTAACATAGAGCTAATGTTTTTGATGTTCCTTAACAATACATTGACGTATTGGATAAAATAATCAAAAATATTTTGTCGAAATATCGGGAAAAAAATAGTTAATTTTTACGTATGTCAGCGTTCATTAATAACGTGTCAAGTTGCAAGGTAGCGAGCGAGGGGGTACTGGGCTTCGCTCACCGTGCCACAATGCGCGGTTGTCAGTAATAGCTACCGACTGTAATGGACGTATCGTTCGCATTGATGTTACGAGTATTATTTTTCTTAAATGACGGTAGGGAGTCAAAAAATATGTGGAGATTTAGGTCTGGACAAAGATAATTAAATGTTTGAATAACACGGGAAATTGGTGAATTTGCTGCAGCGTTTGTTTTGTTGTTTAGTGTGTAAAATAGTTTGGTGTGGCGAGTACGTTTCGATGGTATGTTAAGGTTAATTTGAGATAGGAGTTCAGGACAGCCTGATACGTTATTTAAGATTTTATACAGGAATATGGTGTCGGCTACCGTTCGCCATAGATTCAGAGATTTTAGTGAACAGTGATAATTATTGACGTATTTGAACCGGAGAAACTTACTGAATTTATTCTGTATTCGTTCTATACTATTGACATGTAGCTATATTATTTTTTTCAATAACGGTATAATTATTTTATAGCGTCATTATTAATAGGAAATTCTTTATTAACACCACTGTTTAATGTATAAATATTAAATTATATATTAAACGCTGATGTAAACAAATAATTTCTTTTTAATTTAAATGAAAACAAATTTCTGTACGCACTGTCCTTTTTTACGATAATTTGTTCACCTATATGATAACCTGTAACAGATGATAATGGGACAACAATTATTTTTAAATATTCAATTCATATCGAACTTGAAAAACTACACACAGCCTACATTAGGTCATAAGCAAGGCACGCCACAAGGCAATTGAAAATTAAAACACAATATTTATCACGTTGAATATTTTTCGTATAACGTGATTGATTTCTCGTTGATGAACAGAGGATATGGGGCCTCCGTGGTCGAGGGGTAAGGCTCTAGACTACGAATCTGGAGGTCGCGGGTTCAAATCCCGGCGTGGTCAAATAAATTTAATTTATTTAATTTGTGTTGTTTCACAATTAATTCATTTTAAATATGTTATACTCGTATATGTGAGGCACGTTCCAGAGTGGAACATACTGTCAGTTGAGTTTACCCACCATTTTCCCACCCGGTATGAGTAACTTACGCGCAGCCTGAAGGAGTAGGTCAGGGACTGTCATTTTTTTTAATTAAACGAATCTTTATTTTTTTAAAGGACTCTAAGCCCTCAAGTGTCCCTGCAGAAGGAGGTTAGTCACAAACGCATATCAAATTGGTTAGTACAGGTACTGACGACGACAGAATATAGCGGCTCCTCCTGTCGATAACCGGAGGAACATACGGTCAGTATCGCCCCAGTGAAAGACAATCATTCATAATCCAAACGTTGCTTAGAATGGCTTTAGACGTTTTTGGCGACCAGATCTGAGTAGCCAGGTACTTATTCACCTTTCTCTACCCCATTACCTTTACCTCTCCGCCACCTTTCGCAATTGGGGATGTCATAGTCTCACTGGCTCCATAAAATACGTGATATTTAATGGAGACATTTACATGGAGTAGATACATTAGATCACCATACTAGGCGGCTGCCTGTTTCATGGTGACCGAGGGAGTATAGTTACTTTGTATGAAGTCTAGTGTAAACACATGGATTTAGTATATAAACATGCTGAAAATTGGAAATATATAATAGAAAGTAGAAGACAGAAAGGAGAAAAACACATGCATAAAGATATGATCTTCAAAATACACATAACTTTTTTTTAATATGAATTATTCACAAGAGTCCCAACCGTCTAGAGCCAGAAAGACTATGGCATACCCAATTGGGGAATGTTATGAGGCTGAAGGTATTGGGGAAGGGAAGGAGAAGGGGAAGAGGAAGGTGGAGAAATACCTGGGTATTCAGATCGGCTAAATGCTATTTCAATCAACGTTTCAATTCTGAATGGTGGTCTTTCAACAGAGCGATACTGAGAGTATCTTCCACCCTGGGACATACGCAAATATACTATATATTATATTTAAATAAATTAATTGTGAAACAGCACAAATTAATTTGCTCACGTCGGGATTTGAACCCGCGACCACGGAGGTCGTCAATATTAGTATACGTTACATATATGTACACATAAAATGTACGTATGTATACACATATAGTACACACATTTACACGCACCCTTACGCATGTATTCATATACACATACATACATACACATACTCACGCACATACATATATTCTCACACACCTAACTCTACATACTCGTACACCTCTATCTGAATACGAGAAATAGGCTACTAACACCTTCAACATCACTCACTAAAAACTCCCAAAATTCTTTGTTAAATAATGCCATACGTCCATGCTTATAATGTGGGTCTCTAGATGGGTGGCAATAGTAGAGTATCTTTAAATGTGGGTCGCTGTACTACAAATTTTCGGGTGAGAAATTTTGAATATTCCTACCTAAGCAATAATAAGAATAGTTTTCCCAATCATTCGTGTTATTTAATTCCACGCTGAACGTGCCGGTCGCTAAATCCGCGGAATAAAAAATGAAATTATATTTTTAATGGGATTTTCGCCGTTTGTGCTCATGACAAAAAGCGTTGATATACTTGTAGCATTGCGGCTTCGGCGAATATAGTCCTGCGACAAACTTCAACGTTAATTTGTTTATTCCTGCGAAATAAATACAAAGAATACATTTTTAAATGCGCCAAAACTTTCGAATTTACCGACGCTCATGGAAGATATTAATTCCCCTAGAATGGAAGCGTTCTTTCCAAGCCCATTAATGGAAGCGACAAGTATATTTTACTTCCATTTAAAATTAGGCACTTATTTAATTTTATTTATTTTTGTGAAAATTAACAGCAAATCTATAATGAATTAATTACATATGAAAACAATAAATCATGCCAATTATAAATTTTCCACTGCTTATGATAAATACTATAAGTAAATTGTGATAATATTCAGTTAGCTTCACTATGTCAGTCAGGGGAGGGGAGGGTGAAGGGGAACATAGGAGTGGGATAAAGGTACAAAGGACAAGAGTAGATGGAAATGTGGTTTAAGTTATCTAGTTTGAGAGCGGTCGTGTTATGGATTTTAATTTAATATCACGATGAATTAAAAATGTCAATTTGGTAATAATTTAAGTTGATTGAGTATGTAGATCTGCAGATAAAATAGTTTTATTTGGAATTGGTTTTACAATGAGAGATGTAAAAGGAAAGTGTCTGTCTGCTGTTGCAATTTGGAATATGAAATAATAGGCGTTTGAGAAGATCAGAGCTATCAACTAAGTTGGGTGCGATTTTAAATAACATTAACATCTTTGATCAATATATGTCTCTTAGGATAATAAATATCTCCGATCCCTCATAATAAACATATTTATTGCTTAAATTATTTAAAAATATACACTCATTTATTA
Source organism: Halesus radiatus (assembly GCA_022606495.2). Classification (NCBI taxonomy): domain Eukaryota; kingdom Metazoa; phylum Arthropoda; class Insecta; order Trichoptera; family Limnephilidae; genus Halesus; species Halesus radiatus. The sequence goes on from JAHDVE020005513.1 coordinate 132,401, forward strand.
TTGCGCCTCAGAAGCAATCAGTAAATTTCACTCAATAGTTCCCACCGTACAATGAGACGTGAAATTTCCTCACTGAAAAAATTATTAAACTGACTAACTAACTAAACTAACTAACCATCACGCCGTTTCCCCGCAGGGGTAGACAGAAAGGACGGACCGCCAACCAACTCGATCTTGGCATACACTTCTTGCTCTATTCACATTCATACATTCTCTTCTATTATTCCGACTTCTGATATGGCCCGACTCAAGTATTCGATTCACTTGATCGTGCCATGTCTTCCTCAGGCGTCCACGGCTTCTTCTTCCATTCACATTCGCGTCATATATTCTTCTTACACTCCTCTCTTCGTTCGTTCGAGAAAAAGGCGCTGCCTGCTACCATAGTAAAGTAAGACAAACGCGTTGCTGAGGAAAGAAACCGAGGAAGCAGAAAGCATGTCTTGAAAAAGCTAACACCATCGGTCGGGACTTAAAACAAAATTGTATTAATTGTTTTTGTGTTTAATTCGTAGAACTCCATTCAATTTAGACATTTTTAAAAAATTTAATGTCAACCAAATTTAATAATGTTATTATTAAGTTCTGCAAGTATTTTAGTTTTTACTATTGTGACAGCTGTTTCGGCATCGCTTGAAAATAACGAGCCTAAACCCTTACATATAGAAATAATGTGTTTTAGATTAAATTTACTTGAACAATTAGAAATTAACAAACGAACTAATGATCCCAATATAACATTAATTAATAAAGTAAGGAAAATTATATATTCACCACTTCTCAGTATGTTCACATTATCAAAACAATATAACACATTTAAATAAATCAAATTATTTCAAGTAATCATAGTTTTGATAAAAATACGGGGATCAATATTGTTCACATTAATAGTAAAGTAAACGCTTAGATAATTTAAAAGCCTTGGAAATTAAGAAATACCTCAATTCTATTAGAAAGTCTATTATTAACATTAAAAAAATCTTACAGCCCCATTGTAATTTTTTTTCCTTTCACCCCTCCCTCAATCTCTATCTCTTCCCCCACTCTTTACTAATCCCTAGTGACGCCCCCACCCCCACTGTGACACTTATGACATTATGCATGTTCTGCCATAATTTTGTAATATTATTTAGTATATAATCTGCCCTGATGATGGAACGGTTGTTCTGAAACCGGTAATCGTGAAAAATAAATGTGGTTAAAACAAAGTTTGATAGTTTCATTTGATTCAAATAAATCAATTAATTAATGGTAATTAAAACACATTGATTAATTAATTAATGGTAATTAAAATACATTAATTAATTAATGGTAATTAAAATACATTAATTAATTAATGGTAATTAAAATACATTAATTAATTAATGAAAAAAAAACTTTAATTATTTAATTAATTAATGGTAATTAAAATACATTAATTAATTAATGGTAATTAAAATACATTATAAATGTAAAAATCTCACAGAAAAGCGAATTTTAATTATTTTCTAGCTAAATCGGTTTACCGATAGTAAATAATTAATTTAAAACCCGTCAAAAATAGAATTGGGTGGGGTAAAATAAAATCATACAAATAAGTAGTCGCAATGTGGTTTAACCGCAGTTTGAAAATGGCCTTGAACGCCGAAATAGCTGTCACAATAATAAAAACTAAAATACTTGCAGAACTTGACAATAACATTATTAATATTGATTTACATTAAATTTAAAAAAAAAATAATAAAATTTTACTCCTCGCATCCATCCCAGGGTTAAATAATGTTGTGCATTTTTGTACTCTGATTTGTAAAGAATTTTGTTTTGGTACCGTATTTTATTAAGGCAGGTTACATATAGACATCGTTTTCCTCAGCGATGAGTCGATATCCATTCACTGGTGGGATGCTTCCTTACATAAGCTCCTGAAAGTAATACGTCAGTATTATCTTCCTCGTATCGGATTCTGTGCAACGAATTACTGTCTAAGACAGAAGAACTTACTGAGCAGCTTTTGCAAATGCTGTCACTTGCACAAATTGTTATCGATCAGATATTTTTTATTTATAATTTCGTTACGTCTCTTTACGTTTTGAAAAGGGGAAGAATTGATTATGGAAAGGGAGAAAATTTAAATGCCTACGTATTATTATATTAAAAACGTGGGTGTCTAATCTCTCTGATTATTCACGAAGAGCTTATATGATAGATCCCGAACCTCATATCCCCAACCAGTGTACCTATCAAAAACATATACACAATTGTTTACCCTATAATATCTGTTTCTCTCATCTCTTCATCCGTTCATAAGTACCTATACTCAAATTATCTGGTATACGTAAAGGATTACTCTATATATTTTTTTTCTTACCTCTTTGAAAATAACTATTATTCAATATTAATTATTATATTATACTCAAATTATCTGGTATACACAATAATTTTTTTCTATACTAATCTTCACATCTCTTTATACTTAATTATTATAATTTTTTCTAAATATATTATATTACCATACTATGTCAATACTAGCTATTTTCCCTTCTATTTTTTTTATAATGACACTTAATATGAACTAAACTTGGCTGAATTTGGCTGTCCTAAAACTGGATTTGGTCCTAGTTGGGCAGTCAAAACTCACTTACATTTTGTTGCTAAATAATGTGTTTCGAATAAATAAATATTACCATTATATTTTTTTCCCATTTCAAGTAAAGTTTTTCCAAAACAAACACTGCTTTAAATGACTAACTAACTAACTAACTAACCATCACGCCGTTTCCCCGCAGGGGTAGGCAGAGAGGATGGACCGCCAAACAACTCGATCTTGGCATACACTTCTTGCTTCATTCACATTCATACAACGCCTCATACATTCTCTTCTGTTATTCCGACTTCTGACATGGCCCGACTCGAGTATTTGATTCACTTGATCGTGCCATGTCTTCCTCGGGCGTCCCTGGCTTCTTCTTCCATTCACATTCGCGTCATATATTCTCCTTACACTCCTTTCTTCGTTCATTCGCTCTACATGCCCAAACCATCTAAGCGTCCCTTTCTTAATCTTTCTCACTACGCTTACATCAGCCTTGCAGCCAAGCCTTGCTTTAAATGATTAAATAAATTACACTTTTCAACTTTATTTCACTTTTATTTTAGACCGTGACCGATTTCAGGCTGTGACGGCTATCTTCAGATTAATAATAATAATAATAATAATTGGATGATTTGTATAGCGCCGTTTTTGTAAGAAATCACCACAAGGTTAGCGCAATTAATGCTCAAACTATGGTTTATATGAAATTTTGGGTGTCAGGGGTAACAAACCATGATTTTACTTAGATTATATTTCTTCCCAACTTCCCAACAATTTTCCCAACAAGCCGTCCACTGAAATGGTTGGTGTAACCTGCAGTGACCAGCTCAGGTATGGGGGCTCCATCGAAGCCAGGATAAACAGGGTCCGCAGATACTTTAATAGTACTCAACTGCTGACCCTGTACAAATCGCAAGTGCGCCCCAGTGTAGAATTTGGCAGCCACCTCTGGTCGTGAGCCCCAAAATATCCAAAATATCTGAAAAAACCCTTGACTCTGTGGAGATGCGAGTGGTCCGTTTGATAGATTCGCTTATCTTAACAAACGGATTGTAATCTTTGGAGTTATCACAGTCATCAGGTTGGAATGCTGTCCTTGTTCTACCGGTATTTTAATGGAAGATGCTCTGAGGAACTAGCCTCATTGATCCCTTTGGCACCGGTGAATAGTCGGGAACATGCCAAACGCGCGCCCAACCTTTTCACACGGTTGACATTTTTCGCATGACAACGGATCGCTTCTACGACTCGTTCTTCTATTCAACAGCTATGCTGTGGAATGATCTGTCGGCCTCTGTGTTTCGTCCTTCCTACAACATGGGTCTCTTCAAGACCCAAGTTGAATGGAAAATAGCTTCTCTAACAAAAGGTCATCAGTACTCATTAATACAACCGTTTATTCCTGTCAAGCCCTGGTTTCATAAATACACTTGCATGCCAAAAAAATATATTTCCTCCATAACTCGAATGAGACTAGGTCACACTTCTTGTCTTAGTCATCTCGCCAGATTCCATATAGTCAGCTCGCCTTACTGTGATTGTGGGTCAGAGGACACTCTGGACCATAATTTCTTTGAGTGTCCTATCAATGACCAATTTCCAAATTTTATGGATGAATTGGTAAAACTTAAAATTGATCTCCCTACCAGTATTCCCTGCCTACTAAGTCTCAACTCCCCCCAAATTAACAATTTATTAGCAAAATACATTTATAAAAATGGCATTAAATTTGAAGTCATTGGGGATTAAAACGCACATAAATTTACACTGTTTAACTTATCTAACTTATTTGCTTCAATTTTATTTGCCCGAATATTATATCTAGTTTAATAATTTGAAGAACAATCTGTACAATTAAAATCTAACTGATTATACATGGCCGAGATCGCCCTTAATGGGTGAAAGCCAATAACATAACAAAAAAAAACTCCTTTCTATCTTCTAAAAGACCCTCCACACAGAATCCCCAAAGATGATATAGGCCTTGAGCCAAATTATTTCCTTCAGAACCTCCTATGTGGAATACTGCAATTTAAAATAAAAATTCATTATCGTTATAGCAGGATTTTACAAAACTAGACTTATTTGGTACAGTTGAATTTATTCATAATATTACTTTATATATCAATCTGGTTTCAAAAATCATTTTTAATATGGGTTACAGTTGTTTTCGTTGCAAAGATGATTTCATAATATTTATTTATTTAAGGTAGATGAATACTGATAGATAATGAGTTTATTCTAGGATTTTCTAGGAATAAAGTTAAAATGTGTCTTTTATTTAATCATTGCAATGGAATTCCACGTGTATTTATTAACAGTTGCAAAAATAGGAATATTAAAAACTTCTTTAAATAATATACTCCACCATCAGGGGAGAATTTATCGATTCTCTGATTGCGCCCTGTGTCTTTATTTATTTATAACATTACGTAGATTCACTGTTTACACTAGACCTCATACGAAGTAACTATACTCCATTGGTCACCATGAAACAGGCAGCCGCCTAGTATGGTGATCTAATGTATCGACTCCATGTAAATGTCTCCATTAAATATCATGTATTTTAACATATAAATAAATAAATACATTTATGTAGCATATCGACTGTAAATAGGTTGAACCGTTTAAACCACAAAATGAAAACTTTACAGGAAACGAAAAAACGAATATTTTACTATTCGTAAAACTAATTTTAACTCTTGATTTGTTAATGTTAGCGATTTTTTCCTGCAACTATCAAATTAACAAATTAAAATCCGTGTTTAACACTGCGACAACACTTATTACAGGAGTATACATAATACTCCCTTATTTCAAGCATCTCAAAAATCTTCACTCGCTCAATCCAGTTCAAGCATTGCTGGATGGCACTTAAATCACTTAACGCGATGGCTCCTGCTTACCTATCGGAACTCTGCATCCCTGAATATTCCAATTCACAACAGTCAACTCTTAGATCAGCGATCAGTTTGGTGAGCGAGCTTTCAGGCCCTAACGCCCGGAATAAACTGCCATACGATCTAAGATTGATTAAAGACTCCTAAATTAATTAAATTTGTAAACTTTTTGTAGTCCGCGATATTGTAAATAGTTATAAATATTTGTAACTGTAAATAATAATTATTGAAAATCTCAAATAAAATAATGTTTCCAATAAATACGTACTCTTCTTTTGCCAATAACCTTCTAATAAATATAATATCAATGACAAATAGGATTTAAACAGTAACTGCAATATCATGCAATGTGCAGTGTTTCCTAATATTGTGTCCTGTGCGTGCAAAGTCATATCTTCTCAAGCGAAAACTTCGCAATTAATCGTTTTAATCTGTAGTGACCTGCCAGGTAAGTATGTTTTCTGTATCTGTTTGCAAATAATAAGATAAAGTCAATTAAAATAAGTTTGCAACATTGAAAATTATTCTTTAAAGTAACATTTCCAAAAATCGCGACTTGAAGGGTTTTACCTCTTTACAAGCAAATAATATAATAGAAACTACATAATATTGTATAATAAACAATAACTATTAGGAATCATTAAAATGTCTAATGAATTAGTGTCAATATGTCTTGTCTAATCGCTATCAGTTTCCAGATAGACAGATTCGAAAAAACCGAATGTTCCAATTCCGTGGTTTATTATTCAGTAATTAATACTGTTCTCCTTCAATCTATCTACTACTGATTTAATGGTAGCCCTTGTACTAGTTTGTTTAAAATTATTTGATGAATACAAATCCTCTTCCATCCACAAGCGTAAGTGTAGTATTAAAATGTGTTACATAAAATTTAAACTACACATATTGTTACAATGTATGTACCCATATATTACATTAATAAAAAATAAAATAAAATAAACTAAAAATATTAATATATAAATCTACCAGTGGCGCGCAGTTCATGAAAAATGAAATAAATAAATTTATGTTCAAAACGTTTTTTTTTTTCGATGATATTGGTAAGGAACTTGTACGCTCAATAATTCAGTTGACAACAATTCATACCCGAAGTTACAGTATATATTTCGCTATGGAACAATGCGCGCCACAGCAATGTACCATTTATTTTTAAAAAGTGCCCACAGGGAAATGAAATAAATTGATGTACTTGCGATAATACCGTTTTTCTTATGTTTAGTTATTTTTAATCGGGTTTTAATTTACAATAAGGAACTCCAGTGAAAAATATAATGGTTTTAAAAATATAGATCAACAAACGCCGATTCGGAATGTATAACTTTTATTATATATAATTATGAGGAGAATTTATAAATCGTTATTTGAAAGTGTTTAAAAAATCATAACATCAAAACATCTTTTTATGTTGGTACCTTTGCATTTGAAACATCTGACGTTACATGCGCATTCTGTTTTTGGATTAGTATGAACATTTTTATTTATCGATTTTGTTTTGTATTTTAAATTAAGGCGAAATTTAAACATAAATTTGTGACTTTAAGCTCCATAATTGTTGTTCAATATAACAAAAAAACTATCATTAATTAAATGTTCCAATTATCAACACGGATATTATAATAATGTTAATGCTCAACACTATTATTATTCTTCGAGTTAAAGTTTCTAAAATGGTACATACTTTTATTACTTATGTTTAATTATGGTTTACTATGAATAGAATATGAAATTATGTACGGTAAAGCTCATACTTGTTTTGGTATTTTACATTCTAACCTCAAAACAAAAAAGAAAAAAGGTATACCGGTAATTAAGCATATTTCAAGGGACAAGTATTCAAATGGCACCTCTCCCCCTCTCATATTTTACCAATATTTCACAATTTTCATACAGACATACATCTTCCTCCGCTTGTCCTACTCGGGTCGGGGACCTATCGCATCGACAAGGCTTCGCTTCCAGGCGTCCCTGTCCTGTGCTACGTTAACGGTATCCATCCATGGTAGGCCTAGTCTCTCCTCGCACAGCCTCTGGAGTTGCTTCTCCCACCTGTGCCTGGGGCGGCCCACTGGATGTCTTCCCTCAGGAATAGCACTCATTATTCTCAGTGGAAGTCGACCTTCTAGCATTCTTAACACGTGTTAATGTGGTTCGATGGTAAACTGCTCCCAGATCATCGGGCTTTTTATTTTCGATTAACAAATGTAAATATAATTTTAAATGAAATATGACAGAAATCATATCAATTTTTTTCAGTGGCGTACCCAGGGTTGTTATTTAAAATCCAATAAAATTCATCATTTACTTATATATTGTAATGGCGTATGAATTATATCATTCACGAACACCGGCTGCAATGCGCCGCAGGCATATTTTTTAAATTTCTGTTTTTCTTGTCCACATCCAAACTAATAAATTCTGTCAATATTATGAGGACGGGGACCCCTGCTCTAGAGGCTTTGTCACTGTATAAACGCGCAACTAAAACTTATTTTCCCTTTATCATATGCATGCACATTATTGCAATTTATTTTTAAACTATTTTTCACTTTATAAATTCTATCTTTGATCTGTTTTTATACTTACTAATTCCCGCGAAAGGACGACTTCTGTCCCCAAGTCAAACGATATAACCACCATGCCAATTAAATAAACATCACTGTATCTATTATGTGCTACGCTAACGCCGTCTTCAATTTGCAAGATATACTTTTCACGTGAAAGCTCAATTTGAAACCGTTTGAGTTTGGTCCAGAAGTCAAACAATACAACCCTATTTCTATATTTAAGAGGAACGGCTGCGCGGCCTGTTTCATACAAAACTAAATTTTGGATTGGAGACCAAAATACTCACCTAAATCCAACGATATTTATTTTCATTGAGGGGTACAGCAGATATCTAGTACGGATTAGAAGTATTTAAAAATAAAATTGTACTTACAAAATAAAGGCCATTAAAGAAAACGAGTTTTCGCTACTTCAGGGGCAACTTTAGCAATTATTTAGAGGCTAATAATGGTGATTAAAAAAAATACCGTTCACTTTAGAAATATAAAATAAAATTGTTAAAATAAGAATTATGATGGACTTAAATTTAGATCAAAAACGACCAACTTACGTTGAAACACAAATTTCCATACATAATTTAAATATGTTGTTTTTTTGTTTATTTTATTTTATGTATTCATGTTTACATAGCAAAAATGACAATTAAAAAAAAATACCGTAAACCCGCAAATAATTGTCAAGTTGCCTCTAAAATCATGAAAGATTGATTACTTTAATGGCCTATATTTCATAATTTAAAACTTAATACTTTTAATTTGTACTAGATATTTACTATACCTTTAATTTAAAATGATCATTCAGTTTGAGTGAATATTTTTTTGCCTCAAATCAAAAATTAAGTTTTTTATAAAAAAGGGCGCGCAGCCGTTCCCCTTAAGGGCAATCGGAACTTAATTGATGACGTTCATTTATATATTTTCGACAAAAAACGCTTTTGGCACGTAATGCTTACGGAATATGAAAAGGAATAAATTGTTATTGTAAGTTTAAAGCTACTATCCTTCAATAAACTGTTAGTGTAACAATAAAATATTATATTTTCAAAAGTTTATTAAAAAATAAAAATAAAATATTAAATATTAAAAATAAAATATTCGGAGTGCAGCGCTATAATAATGTTTCAAATGCTCTTAAACGTATAATTTGCTACTTGAACGCCATCTGCGACTAGAACAGCTCGCAGATCTTGCGTACAGTGCACAGTGCAGAGCGTACAGCGCACAGTGTACAATTCCCCTGCATCCCGCATCTATTGAGCATACGCTCGAGCAAGAGACGGTTAAAATTATCCTAAGTTCAGTGGCACAACCGAGCGCCGAGTCGGCCAGGGCGGCCGCCTGAAATAGCCCCTCTCACCGGCTTCACCAGCTCCACTGGCTTGGGCTGTGGCATCGGCATGCTACTTCAGTCAGTTCAGTCCACCAAGACGCGCGGAGCGAGTAACACCTCTCACCTCTCCGGGAAATTCCGCACGTGACAGCCGCGAACATCTACCGCACGCGACACGAGTGGAAGCATCCTTTAAATACCTCCGAATCGCGCGTTAAACTCGACCTAAAACATGTTCAAGTATAAATCCACCTGTAAAACACGACTCAAACAAATTCCCGATACAATCTGAAACAATTTGAATGCATCATGTTAAAAAAGTTTCATCTGAAAATGCCGATTCAATACGAACGTAATTATCAAGTTTTTAATGCACCATGTAAAAGCGATATAAACAGTGGTGTTTGAACTCTCGTAAACATCATTTTCCGATGCTTTTTGTATTGTAAGGCGCGTGGTAGATTTTATTTGTAATGCGTTTAATGTTCCTCGGTGCTTACGTTATAAAACAAAGGTCTAACAGCGTTTGCATATTTTAATAGATGTGTGGTTGTCTAAAAGTGTTTGAAGCAAAGAATATCCGACGGGAAATGTTATAAGTTGAGCTTTCTGTTAACTAATTGGTACAGAACGTTTAATCTCAGTGATTTCAGCAGTGTCAAGAGGCCGCTGTAGTATAAACAAGCCGTTATTTATGTCAAGGTAAACTATTCACTCTATACAAAAGTATTGTTCCAGAATACTTTCGTACAAGTTTTTTTAAATTTCAACGATCTTAAGATTTTCAAAACAGTAGAAGGAATGCTAGGCGATTGTAAGCTCAAAGAAAATGTTTCAAGAGAGATGTAGACGATAAAAGGTTTGAAAAGAAAATGATTTGTAACATGTTAAGACGAATGCGTAAGACATTTAGCAGACATGAGAAATACTTGAGCTAACTCAATGATCAAGATTAGCTATTTTTTCATGAAAATGAGTTTACGAAGTGGAAAGAATTCATAGGGTGTATTTATGTATTTGTTTGGGAGGGAATTAATGTTTCAGTTCATCACATCAGCATACCTCTATAGTAGAGGTGTGTTCATTTTGTGATTAGTGGAAAATAATTTTATTTCTGCATGACAGTGATCGTTTCAGAGAAAATATTATTTTATTGATCAAATAATCATAAATAATTCGATTAAATTAATTAAAAATTACTTTCTTATCACCACTTTAATGATTCGAAAGCGAAGCTTTCCTCATCAGGAATATGCAGAATAATAAAAAATAATAATGTCAAGTATAGACAAATGATAAACACTATAATGTAAGAATAGACAACTTATAAACATAAACAAAAATTGATTATAAAGGGTAAGTAATTAATCAAAAATGTTTTTTAAAAAACACTATAAAACATTGAATAATAAATTCATATTAGAAATTAATTTTTATTATTAATATTAATCTGATAATAAATTAAAGCGATAGCTATTTAATAAAATATTTCATTGTTAATTATATGTAATTGACTATTAACACTTTTTATAATTTCTGAAATTTCTAATGTGTCTAATTGTAAACCGGTTGTATTTCCATGTAAAAATTTTAATTCCTTATTTATATCAAAAGAATGATATGTTTACAAAATATGATTCAAATTCAGAATAATAATTACTCCTTTAAGACCCCAGGTGTTCCTTAAATATAATATGCAAATTTCTTCAAGTCTTTCCTATCTAAACAATAGTTACAATCGTTACAAATTAATTTAACATATATACCCCCGATATTTAAAATATCATCTTCATCTTCTTTTTATAAAATTTTATGTTAGCATAAAAAGCGGGCTGGATAGTATTTGGAAATATACTTACTCACATGCTAACCTACTTTAATCAATTTTTGTTTAAGTTTTTAATTTGTCTATTCACATTGTTGTGTTTTACGTTTATCATTTTTCTTTTCTTGACATTATTATTTTTTAGTATTCTGCATATTCCCAATCGGGAAAGCATCGTTTTTGAAACATGTTGATATGCATATATTAATAGAGTGGTAATTTCAAAGTAATTTTTAATTAATTAATAAATAGTTCTAAGAAATATAAACAAGTTTGGTATTTAGTCACATGAATCATCAAATCTTCACTATAACATTGCTACATTTGTTTCCACTAAAATCTCACGAACGGTGAGCTCTAGAAACATCACATTTACACAGGTTTTTTATATTAAATTCCTAGGTCAACACAAGTATTCTCAGTCTGATACGTAATGAGATAATGAACTATGAAAGATCGTATGACAAGCTTTCGACAAAAAAACATTGTTGAAGCTTGCGCTGAGGCAGATGGTAACTACTGGTCATGTCCGAAGCACGAGTCAAACATTTCGTGTGAGCTGAATTCCTTTTGGAAAAAATAAATGTTTTTTTTTATGGATGCTGTTGTGGAAAAAACATAATCTTCTGCAATAACCACAATACAAAGAAATGGTTGGCTATACTCATTTTGTACAAAAACGCATATTTATTTGCGCCCATCGCAGACTTTCAAATGGGCATTTATAAATAATATTGAAAAGGTACATATGTATTATAATAGATGACATAAAAAGAAACAACATAATTTGACCCTTTTATCCAAAGTTAAATAGTTTCAAATAAGCTACCTCTACTCTATGAAAAAACCGTACTAATTCATGCTTTTGCTGTAACATTGATGTGCCAAATATGTCAACAACATCCAAGTATTTGTTTTGAATAATATTGCGACGCTGAAGTTGAATTGTCACAATAAAATGGTAGGTACTGTCTTGTCCTACCAGGTACATGAAAAGCAATCAAATATAGCAGTTTAGGGGTATAAAATATTGAATTAACAATCTTAAATAAACATGTTAAATCGCAAATAATTCTGTGTCCACATAATTTTATTAAATTTAATAAATGTCTCGAAAAACCCTTCAAATACGCTTTTAGAATCAAATGAAGATAATTTTAGTTCAATTGTCAAGTCAGCCTAAAGAAGTGTGTGAAATCTGTGTGCATTAGCATTTCGTCTGTCACTCGTCCATACTCAATTCACTAGATTATATCTATTAATATAATTTATTAATTGTAAAACTAAAGTTTTTAAGACAAGATTTTTGTGCATAGCGCAAAGGGTAACAATCATTTTTATAAACAATAATTATTAGCCTGAAACACTCATCCAAATTGAAAAAATCTTCCGAGAAAAGATAAATGTCGCCGACAGGACTCGAACCTGCACCCTTCTGATTGCCGGTCACCAATAAAATGTAGACATAATTTGTCTCGACGCCATCTATTGAGGGATTTAGCCGTTACAAGCCTTCCTCATACTAATAAAGTTGGTTGTTTACAGGTGAAATATAATAAAAAACAGTAATTATTGAATGAAACACTGGTATATATTGATTAACTTAGCGGGTTTGCGATTAGCCGACGTAGCTCAACGGTAGAGCATCTGACCGGCAATCAGAAGGGTGCAGGTTCGAGTCCTGTCGGCGACATTTATCTTTTCTCGGAAGGTTTTTTCAATTTGGATGAGTGTTTCAGGCTAATAATTATTGTTTATAAAAATAATTATTAATATAATTATTTAGTAATATCCCATTCTCCAGCTGGAAAGCTTAGATACATAGGAATCAATTCAACGCTCGCATAACAGTGGACGTGCTATATGAGGTTGTGTGAAATCATTAATAATCCGACAGCATCAATTTGGGAAATGGGCTGACTCTCCTCTAATACATCCATTATAGTGTAACCTTACTTGTATACATTAATAGTATAAAACATATTAATGTAAATAGGAAACACATAATAAAATACCTGGGTAAATTGTAACTGGGAATTTTGTAGCAGACATCCAAGGCGAACTTTAAGAAGGATATTACCCTGATGTGTACCTATCATAACATAATAAAATATTTTATTTCATGTGACTACAGGACAAAACTTGCAATAAAATTCATTTTAGCAAACAAGACGGAAACCACAGGGAAAAAACAAAACCAGAAATAACCATCTGTACAAATAAAAGCTGACACGAATGACTTTATATAATTTAAAAAAAACACATAGATTTAATAAACAAAAACAATGTCATCAGTCTTCCAGAGGGTAATAAACCAACCCGAAAGTAATTTTTAAGAACGTCAGCAATAAAACAAATTTCAAGTAGAAAGCAATGGTACTCACTCCTGACATCGATACTATATATACCATATATTTAGTTTTACTTGCGCCAGTCTGACGATGCCCGCGATTGGGTGAAACCGGTCCGGTCGAAAATAAATAATTGGAAAAAAGTTACAAAGGTGTCTTAATAAAAAAAAAATAATCCGATAGTACTTGACCTGTATGCTATTTTTTTTCACATTAACTTCATAGAGAAAGCTCTCAGGAAAATAATTTCCTTCATGACCAATGTCATCTTTTGAAATGCTGTGTGGAGGGTGTTTTTAAATAAAAGAAGGAGAGGGAGTTCTGTGAAGGAAAAGGGTATGAATGGCAGTGGCGTGCGGTCCATAAAGGCTGAAAAGCTATGGAACCATTACGGAAAATAAACGAATTTTTGATCAAAATGTATTTATGTGGCAATTGTTATATATTGATAAATTATTTCTATATATCAAATTAACATTATTTAGTAAAATAATAAAATGGCAATTTATAAATATTTAATGACTTGAGCAAGTACACACAGCCCACCTTTGATCATAGATCAATGCACGCCACTGACAAACGGTGGTGGGTAGGAATCTGGGGGTCAGTGTGTTCAGGAGTGACGTACGTATTCGCATTCATCCCTCCCACTGCGGTGCAATGAGATAGGTCGAGAGAGTCCGGCTGGGGAGGTCAAGGGGTCTCGCAAGGGGACGCATCCGCCGCCAAGACCTGGAAAAACCCCACCCCACTAGCCCGAGCAACCCTTCCAAACATAGCGAACTACAATGATGCGATGCTTGTTTCTATCAGTATTTAATATCGACTATCTCTCGTGTTTATGATAAACTAAATAATAACCAATGCATTTTAAATAGTTTCAGGAGAACATGTTTCAATAGGTTCTTGCACTGCGGCCGAATCGAACCCGCAACATAGTGAAATACTCCTACAACTGTGCCACGGAGGCCGTCGTTAAGTTATTTCTGTTTGGTTTGGCAGGAAATTATCAACCGAGTCATGTCCCGTAAACAATAATTCATTATTATTATTCATTTTACTTTGGCCCCAAACCAACGGAACCCATTACTGAAATACACACGTTAATTATATACATTATAATTAATTAACTAATATACTACAAACTATACAATGTGTGAGCTATTCTCACTAACCATCGGCTGAGAAGTCTAAATTTGCTTCCGACAGTCGCTAGTTTGTTTGCCGTTATTGGCAATGGTATGGGAAAAACATTACTTACATATATACAAATAGGATCGTCGAAGATGATGTTCATTTTCACCGATTATTAGGAGTTAGGATACCTAATTAATAAAGATTATATCAAAATAAAAATAATAAAAATAACATTATTACGTAGGTAAATAAAGAGAGACGGGAATATGTGACAACCACTTTTTTTATAATAATTAATGTTAAAAACAAAGCCCAATCGCTGTCTGTCTAACGTAACGTACGACAGAAAACGTTAGCGCCAAGAACATCACAGGCGTCAATAGCATCAAGCGTCACTCGCGTGTTTCTGACGTCGGCGTCGCGGTGCCGGCGCTTGTTTCATGCCTTGACGGAACCACAGAGACGCTTGTTTATAGTTGATGAAGAAACAATAACAGAGAAGAATCATTTTATCTGTTTTATATCTAACTTATTAACTAGTGTTTAAAAAAAAAATACTGGTTAAATAAATTAATAGAGGGCAAAAATAAAAACTTATTCCTTCGAAAAGTCATATCGATAGCTATACTAGTCCTCCTCTATAACATTAATAGATTAGGCAGGGAAAACAGATTCAACTGTAAGTACCTCTCAAAGAATTTTAATAAGGAACTTCAGTCCAGTTTTTTATATTTTTTTTTTATAAATAATGACGTTCAAACTCTAATACCAGTATATTTGTTTAAAAACAAAGATAAGTTTTACCGTATATCATTTTATATTATATTCATAGTAAACCATAACTAAATATAAGTAATAAAATTATGTACACTTTAGAAACATTAACTCGAAGAATAATAATAGTATTGAGCATTAACATTATCATAATATCCGTATTGATAATTGGTTTGCTCATGAATACTCTAATTTATTTCACTAATAATAGTTTTTTTTATATTGAACAACAATTATAAAGTCTTCCAAATTAAGTTTAAATTTCGCCAAAACTAAAAAAAAATACCTGTTTTAAATACATAACAAAAGTGGAAAATAAAAATTTCCATACTAATCCAAAAATAGATTGCGCACGTGACGTCAGACGTTGCCAATGCAATGGTACCAACATAAAAAGGTGTTTTGAAGAGATCATTTTTTATTCACTTTTAAATAACGATTTATGAATTCTACGTATAATTATATATATAAAAATCAATGTAAGTTTGTTTGTTTCTTTGTCCTTTATGTGTGGCTATATTAAGCATAGGAAATGTTTTAAATTTACAGAATATGTTCTTTCCACCCTCGCGAAGGTATTTGGATTATTACAACCACATGGAAGTACATCTGAGTAGCTATTTTAACATTACAAAAACTCTTACGAAACTGTCAACCATGGCACACTTTGAGAATGAAATTTTGCAAACCATACATAGTTTTAATTAAAATTCACTTTTCGAATAAACTATTAATAATGAATTTAAGTACTTACCTAAATCGAATATACTTTGAATAAAATTAAGAAATTTAGGTACTTTAAATGGGTACCTACGTTAGGTACCAAATTTGATGATTTATCTTAATCAAAATTCGGTTTTCAAATAAACTCTTTAACCAAATGAATTTTTACAGACAGTTTGTTTGTTTTCGTGTATGTATGCAATGTTCGTAGGTGTATCCGCTATAGACTAAAAAACTGCTGGACCGATTTACGAGCATTTTTTAGCAAAATGATCCGTGTTGTCTGGAGAATGTTTGTAGGTAGGGGTAGGGGTAGGCGTAGGGGTAGGGGTATGGGTAGGGGTAGGGGTAGTAGGGGCAGAGGCAGGGGCAGGGCAGGGGCAGTAGGCAGGGGCAGTAGGGCAGGGTAGGGCAGGGTAGGGGCAGGGCAGGCAGGGATAGGCAGGGGCAGGGGCAGGCAGGGGCAGGCAGGGCAGGCCAGGCAGTAGCAGGGCAGGGGTAGTAGTAGTAGGGGTAAGTAGTAGGGGTAGGTGTAGGTGTAGGGGTAGGGGTAGGGGTAGGGGTAATGGTAAGGGTAAGGGTAACATATCACAACCCCAAACTTTACTCAAAACCATTCAAAACCCTGAGCAACGCCGGGTACTTAAGCTAGTATATAATAAAAGTAATATATTCAGAATCGGCGTTTGTTTATCTATATGGATACGTATTTTTATGGCCATTATTATTTTCATCCTTATTATCTTAATAATTGTCTGCGTAAATCGGTATTAGGAAAATTTTTCAAACACCATAAAAATAAAAACTTTATTGTTGTAATTAAAATCACATAATTAAGTCGTCTCAGTGTGGCCTAACCACAGTTTGAAAATTGCTTTGAACGTCGAAATAGCTGTCACATTAATAAAAAAATAAACATATCAATTTTTATTTTATTTTATTTTTAATAAAGATATAGGAATTCAAATTCTTCATCGTAATAATGAAGGCAAAAAAATGATAATTTAGAAGCACTGGAAATTAGAAAATCCCTAAATAACAATTCTAGTATATTGAATAACCTAGTAAATTTATTGTATAGTCCTCTTTTAGATATTTTTCCGGTGAATTGCTTCGTTATTCCGAAAAAACCCTTAACTACCCCTTCCCCTCTGGTAGACCCCACTCCAACACCTAAATATTCATGTATATCATCTATCATTATTTTATATCGTGGGTTAGTTTTAATATATTCCTGACGAGGGAAGGGTGCTTCCGAAACCGGTCAAGATAATTATATTAAATTACAGTGATTCAAAACAAATTTAAACATAAATTGATTAAAAAATTTCTTTGCAATCACCACTTTATTAATATACACAGATATCTATAATCACATTTCGAAAGCGATGCTTTCTTCATCAGGAATATATAGAAAAGTAAAAAATAATAATTTCAAGCATAGACAAATGATAAACATAAAACACAATAATGTAAGAATAGATAAATAATAAACATAAACAATAATTGATTAAATTAGGTAAGTAATTAATCAACAATGTGAATAAAAAAATGTTATTTACAACCGCGGGCAAAGAAAAGTTTCAAAATTTTCTGTTAATTACTTTAGGTAGGGACTAACGGCTAGCTTCGCTATGTTAATTAGGTATGCAACTGAACCATTCATGGATAATGACTTACCGAAGATATGAGTTTCGCACTGAATTCTGTCGAGTCTTTAATCAATCTTAGATCGTATGGCAGTTTATTCCAGGCTTTAGGGCCTGACACGCTGAAAGCTCGTTCACCAAACTGTTGTGCGCTTTGGTTCCTTCAGTCTTCCGATAGCCGATGACATCGCTGATCTAAGAGTTGACTGTCGTGAATTGTAATTTTCAGGGATGCACAGTTCCGATAGATAAGCCGGTGCCATCTCGTTAATCGATTTAAATACCATCCAGCAAAGCTTGAACTGGATTCTTTCAGTACATTTGAGCCAGTGAAGATTTTTGGGATGCTCTGAAATATGGGAGTATTTAAATACGCCTGAAATTAGTCTTGCCGCAGTGTTAAAACAGATTGTAATTTGTAAATTTGGTAGTTGGGGAGACTTGCATTTATAGTCATTAATAGTAAAAGAAAAAA
Organism: Halesus radiatus; assembly: GCA_022606495.2. NCBI lineage: Eukaryota > Metazoa > Arthropoda > Insecta > Trichoptera > Limnephilidae > Halesus > Halesus radiatus. The sequence continues at coordinate 150,722 of JAHDVE020005513.1, forward strand.
CTAACCTAACCTAACCCAACTAATTAATCTTTAATTAAATTAAATTACTTACGTTTTATTTTTTTTTTATAATTTTAATATTTTTATTTCATATTTCTATTATATTGTTATGGAACCAGTTAAAGTACTATACCTATCCCGAGTTGATACTCGAGTTGGTACGATTACACCTGACTGCGGTTTAGCGATATTACTCGTATTTCCAATTGTTAAGATTATTTTGGATAGTTTTCCGGCTTCGGTGAATGCTGGGGCTAGTGGACACAGTCAAGTTTCATGGATAAATTCACACATAATAGATTATAAATAATATTAATTTTCTGATTTAGTTAAATTACTGCTAATATAACAAGTTAAAAATATTCCTTTACCCGCGACATAAGTTATTCCTATAGTCTGATATTTAAAAATCTAAACCGACCTCTGTGTTTCCTCCCTCCGACAACATGGGCCTCTTCAAGACCCGTGGTCATTCCTTCCTATCCTCTAAAGTACCCTCCACACAGCATCCCCAAAGATGATATAGACCTCCTATGTGGTAAAAAAAAGTACGGAGCGTGCATCAAAAATAGTGGTTTATTGAACCTCCCTTCTCAATAATTCCATCACAATTTGCACAACTTTCAAACTCATTATTTCAACCTTAAAATATCTATTTATATTTACGTACGGAATTTCTAAATCCACGCAACTACTCTTAGCTCAACGCATCATTTCAATCCACGCTATATGGATCTTTGAAATAAAACCAGATCATTATATTTTTATCTACATAAAAATATAATGATCTGGTTTATAAACTTAAATACAACTATATTGCACACGTGTTTTCGTACTCTCTCTTTCAAATACACGGCAAAATCATTCCATGCCAAAAAAGTGCCAAGTACCTAGGAGTGACACTCGATCGGAAACTACGATGGAACACACACATTAACGAAACACTAGCGAAAGCGAGACGGACAGCAAATGCACTACACCCCCTGATCAGCTACAACAGTAAACTGAACCTAAAAAACAAACTTCTCATTTACACATCGACAATCATTAACATACGCATGACCCATATGGGCTACTTCTAATACAAAACGGCTAGAATAATTCCATAATCCATTGCTCCGACGATTCTCCAAAAGTCCCTGGTTCTTCAGGAATAGCATAATTAAAAACATATGATATATCCAAAAAAATTACTCCAAATTAGAATCGAACTCGAATCCCTCCATCTCCAACCTCGGCCGCTGAATCCCCAGCACCGACCCCCTCTGGGACCGCCCAAATTCCATCTTATACCCTCCATTACCTTAGTGAGCGGGCTTAAACGTAAGATCGCCATCAGCAAGTGGCGCTAGCACATACCATAAAACACAGTTTACAATTCTTTGAAATAAATTAAATAAAAGCCCTACAGTAGCAATAGGCAGCCCGCTCATTGAAAACGGCGTGATGGTTAGTTAGTTAGTTAGAATTTGAGTATTTAATGAATATACTTGTTACGTTGTGCACTAGGTAGCGCAGGAATCTTCTTGGTCCCGTCTTCGGCTGGTAACCGCCCGCCATAGCGACATCAACATGCAAATATATTCCCTGCAATGGGATGTTTATGATAAACCAGAGATTTAAATCTGTTGTTTTCACGTCTTCTAATGACTAGGACATCAGCAGATCTGCCACACATTACTCTCGGGGATGCGACGCCGCCTTATTAATTGGAGTTATTAATATAATTTGACGCGGCGATTCATTTGCGAGGAAAAATATATTCAGTTATTCATTTTGGAGTGGTTGGCTATTTTTAATATTTAAGGTTATAAATCAACAGTTTTACAGTTGAATAATATGACACTAAACATATTCATAAATACAAAAACTGTAATATTTTATGCAAAACTTACTAAAGTACACAGAATACTGTTATTGGGCCTTTAATATTTTGACAGTTTAATTTAAAAACTGCACTCGTTGTGTTCTAAATTTTCGAAATCATTTTTTTTATCGTTTCATTATAAATTACTATTATTTTTATTTACTGGAATAAAGGTATGAAGCTGTGCCTTCTTGCTTGTCGTTTGGGTGCCGTAATTGATTTGAGAGCGAAAGTAATGCCCTTTGACGACTATTGCTATCTAAAAACAAATAAATATTCAAATGAAACCATCAAACTTTGTTTTAACCACAATTATGCGTGAAAAATAAATGTGTATAAAATAAAGATTGTTTGTTTCATTTGATTATAATGGAAAACCACAAAGTGATAGCTTCACACAATAGTAAATAAATATTCATTTGAAAATTTTACTTCATTCAAAACATTTTTTTTATCAAAATGTATCCAAATAATGAAGTTCTTAAATAGGCACCTACTTGTGTTTTCCATTTTGAAAATATTCTACCCAAATGAACCTTCTTCTTTTAAATATATAATCTGTGGCTAACTCAATACAACATGACACTTCCATACTAGTTTTAAAATGTTATAGCAACAGTTTTAAATATTGTATCTCATTTAGACTACTCTCTAAACCTTCCCGGCACTAATGAGAACAAATTGTGCTATTTTCAGCGAAACCGGTCGACTAATATTCGAGAAAATCGAGGATAGACAGACAGAAAGACAAACATTCATTTTTATATGTAGGTACAACTGGTTAATTGTTCTTAAATAAGTGTTTAAATACATTTTAAAGAAATTATCTTAATGAAATAGGAAGAGCAATAGTATAGACAAGTAAAGGAGGGGGAGAAGGACAGAAACATGAGTTCAAAATCAGAAAATACATGAATAAAGAATAGCGTCGAGTCTTCCTGCATGTCCCTTAAGCGCGACGTACGTTTTTTTTTATTTCTTTTTACCCACACGAGTCATACCCTCCGGAGTCAGCGCTCCGAGTGTTACCATGTCAACCCTAACCGGGGTATATTGTGAGGTAGTAGATGAATAGACAATATTTATAAGTTGGTACCTTCATATTCATACCTCGTTAAGAATTATATTTTATTTTGCACTTCGTCGTGTGTTGAATCCGTGAACAACTATTCCGAATATACATTCATTGGCCATTCAACATATTTTTCGTTTTCCTTCAGACATTAAATATTAATGTTTCTGTTTGTATGATCATAAAATGAGATCATCAGATTTAAAACCATTTTCAAACGCGGACTTATTAACTGCGGCATCAAAATCACAACACTTTAAGTGAAGTGTAAACACATTTTTTTTTCAATGTTTGATTTAGAAGAAATTTATATTTCGCGGAATTTTTTTTTGTGGTTTTAATTTAGCAAAAACTCAGCTTCCACTTGAGAAAATATAGACAATCTTTCATACTGTGAAAGAAGACAACTAAATCTAATTATGCCGGTGGCGTAATTCTCAGTTAACCTTAAATTACATAAAGATGAAATCCGTTGTTATTGAAGCAGCGCGGAAGGTACCTAACCTTTGACAGGTTTTTCTGTCTGGATTTTTTTTATCAAAGAAAACATTTTCAGTTTATCGGGAAGCCGGCTAGTAAAATTATTAGTCTTTAAATTTAAAAAAAAATTATGTAATTCAAATTAAGTGATGTTTTATGTAAGTAAAATAAAACAATATTATACCATAATATGTTAGGTTATTTTGCAAGTAATTACATTGCGTGTAATTATAGTATATATTCCAAGGAATTATATTGATTAATAATATTGCAAATAATTACAGTAAGTAATTAAATTAGTTAAATTGCAAGGAATTATATTGATTAATAAAATTGCCAGGAGTTATATTGATTATTAATATTGCAAATAATTACAGTAAGTAATTAAATTAGTTAAATTGCAAGAAATTATATTGATTAATAATATTGCATATAATTACAGTAAGTAATTAAATTAGTTAAATTGCAAGGAATTATATTGATTAATAAAATTGCAAATAATTACAGTAAGTAATTAAATTAGTTAAATTGCAAGGAATTATATTGATTAATAAAATTGCCCGGAGTTATATTGATTAATAATATTGCAAATAATTACAGTAAGTAATTAAATTAGTTAAATTGCAAGGAATTATATTGATTAATAATATTGCAAATAATTACAGTAAGTAATTAAATTAGTTAAATTGCAAGGAATTATATTGATTAATAAAATTGCAAATAATTACAGTAAGTAATTAAATTAGTTAAATTGCAAGGAATTATATTGATTAATAATATTGCAAATAATTACAGTAAGTAATTAAATTAGTTAAATTGCAAGGAATTATATTGATTAATAAAATTGCCAGGAGTTATATTGATTAATAATATTGCAAATAATTACAGTAAGTAATTAAATTAGTTAAATTGCAAGGAATTATATTGATTAATAAAATTGCCAGGAGTTATATTGATTAATAATATTGCAAATAATTTCAGTAAGTAATTAAATTAGTTAAATTGCAAGGAATTATATTGATTAATAATATTGCAAATAATTACAGTAAGTAATTAAATTAGTTAAATTGCAAGGAATTATATTGATTAATAATATTGCAAATAATTACAGTAAGTAATTAAATTAGTTAAATTGCAAGGAATTATATTGATTAATAAAATTGCCAGGAGTTATATTGATTAATTATATTGCAAATTATTACAGTATATATGGCATTATAACTTAATAATAACATTATTAAATTTGATTTACATATTTTTTTATAGAGTTCTACGAATTAAACACAAAAACAATGAATTTTTTTTTTCACTAAACAATCGGTATTTTATTGCATGCTGCAAAAGACTTTATTTTGTAGCATGCAATAAATGTTCGGTATCAACATTTTACCATTTAGTTGTGGATTTTTTACTGAGTTAAGATTGCAATTTGCGATTCCTCACATTCCTCTAGTTCTCGTATTGAAGTCTGATAATACGTCATTGATACTGTTGATTTAGGGGACACTGCAGATAAACGAGTAAGTTCCTATATTCACCCCCTGGGCAAAACGCATAAGACTTTATGCTAAATAAGTACCGCTTCAAATACGTTTATTTTCTATCCAACGTAAATACTAAATGAAGGAAAATCGTGAGAGTGAGAGGGTTCCGAAAGTGAGAGGAGAGAGACAATTTAGATTTTGTTACATTTTTTAACACTTTTTTCAGTTTACATTCTATTAAATTATACCGGAAAAAAATTCTGAGTCATATAAACCTATTTTTTTAAATAATGTTTCAATCGTGCCTAAATTTAGATTCGATTTGGATTGATAGGGGTTCAAAAGCAGTTAATAAAAAACAGAGATCATAGTTCGATAAGATTCCAACTAATTGTGACAGACTTCATTCAAAAGCAATTTTGGATTTGAGGCCAAAATACCGGTCCAAAATGATAGATCTTTTCAAAATCAAAAGTTATAGCAAATGTGTATTACGCTTTGCAGCTTTTTTGTTTATTTTTTTGTTATAAATAATAAAATATAGATCATTTAAGAATTCGAGTTTTTCATAGTTTTAGAGGCAACTTTGCCAAATGTTTTCAAGTTTATAACAATTATTTTGTTTTATTTACTATATAAAATTAAATTAAATATATGTTAAATAAAAAAGTGGTAAAAAACGATTTTGAAGGGGTTAAATTTGTTTCAATGTATGTGTGCATACCGATAGCAGTTCAATTAAGGCTGCTCTCTGACGGTCCGGTGAGGAATGAACATTTCACTCGTTACTGCAGACACTGCACAGAAAAGTCAAGCTTGCTAAAATAAGATAACGGTTTGCAACGCAGTCCATTGTGGGACTTTTCTGCGCAGTGTCTCCAGTAGCGAGTGAAATGTTCATTCCTTACCGGACCATCAGAGAGCAGCCTTAGTGTGAAATACCCGCCCGCAGTCCCCTATTACTCCACTACATAGACAAGAATCTCTAACAATAATAATAATAATAATAGGATTACTTCCATAGCGCCATTTTCGTAGGAAAATCACCTCAAGGGCCCTTTTCAAATAATTTATATAACATATCACTTAGACGCACAGCCAATACCCTACAGCTAAAATTAATTACTAATGTCTTACAAGTAAGGTTTACAACCATTGACTTACAACTAAGACTTATAGCTAGGGATTAACCATAGAAACTTATAATTAGTGACTTACATCTATGGCTTATATCTAGTGATTTACAATTTAGAGTTAAGTAGGTATACGTACAATATACACCTAAAACATATTTAAAACTAATACATGTTTATGACCCTGTGCATATTTTATGCACAATACAGCAAAATGACTTACAACTATGGCTTAAAACTAGAGTCTTACAACTAACATACATATTTATAATAATATAAATACCTATTATGATTATTCTACTGTACGTATACATACTAGTACATTGGTGTGCAGAGTAAAATATTTAAAAAAATCTCATTTAATTTATGTTCTTAAATTAATTTTTGACGATTTTTCTTGTGATTAATTCTTAAAATGATTACTTTTTTAAAAACTACCCCTAGTAGACTAGAGGGTGAGATCGGCGGTGTGTGAAAGTACGCCTTGTGGTGACAAAGTTGAGATGCACTTGAAGGCAGGATTAGGAGATTAAAATGTTATTTGAAGATGATCGTTGATTGAGTCAGGTTGAACTCTATTTCCTCTTTCAGAAACCTTGAATAAACAATTATAGTGAAAAATATAATGGATTTAAATATACATATTCATACAGATCAGCAAACGCCGATTCTGAAAATATAATGTTATATATAATTATACGTAGACTTTATAAATCGTTATTTAAAAGTGCAAAAATAATATCCTCATCAAAACACTTTGTTATGTTGGTACCAATCCATTTGGAACATCTGACGTCACGTTCGCATTTTGTTTTTGAATTAGAATGAACATTTCTATTTTCTATTTTCGATTTTGTTTTGTATTTTAAATCAAGGCGAAATTTAAACTTAATTTGGGTGACTTTAAGATCTATAATTGTTGTTCAATATAAAAAATAAAACAAACTATTATTAATGACAGAAATTAAAGTATTCATCAGCAAACCAATTATCAATAGGGATATTATGATAACGTTAATACTCAATACTATTATTATTCTTCACGTTAAAGTTTCAAAAAAGGTACTTAACGTTATTGGTTTAGTTATGGTTATAGAATATAAAATTATGTACGGTAAAGCTCATCCTTGTTTTGACATTTGACATTCAGACCTCAAAACTGAACAAAACCGACCGGTCATAAATTTGGAGCGTTTTAGCGGGCTTTGAAAAATTAAAACTTTGAAAATTATTTTAACTGTGAAATCTAACTTTAGAAAAAAAAACGAAATATACTGGAAATATGTTTGAATGTCATCATTGATAAAAAAATATATATTAAAAAATGTTTGAGTTCCTTATTATCTTCTTTGATTGTTGTTTTAATTAACTGAAAGAAATTTATTCACGTTGCAGCGAAAACTTTTGAAATTGAGTCATGACATTTGCACGACCGATTTTTCAACTCGCAAGTTCTTTTCCATTATAAGTCACGGACTTTAAAATGTAGTTTTAATTATTGTCTAAGGTTCTAATGAACAAATAACACTCGATTTTCTTTGTTTATCGTAACCGTGCGGTAAAGACACTTTTTAGTAATCACATGTTGTTTTGGTGCACAGTGATTCTATGTATTTCAAAACAAACAATATCCTTAACAAACTTGTTAACTGTCAAATGACCAGTCTATAATGAATCTAGGCGTAAAATTTGATCCCAATTGAATGTGTACAGATCACATTATTTATATAAATAACAAAATAAAATAAATTAACTTACTTTTTTAAAACAATCAGGAATATCCTCAGTTCAAAATATTTGATTAAGATCTACATGGCTCTGCCAATCACTATTAGAATATTGTATTATCGGATGGGGCCATGTTAATGATAATTCGAACACAAAAAGCCACCATGAAAATTATACTTAAAGTTCCTGTACGAACTAGTAATGAAATCTTAAGAAATTTTCAACAATCTTAACATTATGTCAATAAAACAATTAGATCTCAGAGTCAAATACACATACAACAAGGAACCGCACACACAACATATGGAGAGAAAAAAAACTTCTTATACTATGGTACCAAACTCTACAACAAAATCCGAATCTTCTTCAAAAATCACAACAACAATAATAAATTTTAAAATCTAATGAAACGCTGGATACGTTACATAGGGAGATCTGAAATAAAAATATATACATATATTAACACCGAAACCACTCAGCTGCACTTAAAACACCTCACGTTTCAATTTAATATAATGCAATATCATATTTTGTAAACGAAATTCTCAGCACGGGAAATCCCAGTGAGGATATCATCATTTTTTTTTGTTTTTAAAAATAGATAATATTACATTATTATTATCATAATTATAATTTAAAGCTAATGTTTGCAGGCTCCACCAAAGCTTTTTCCAAATTTACGGTTTCACATTTTTGTAAAAAAAAATGGTAAAACGAAATGGAGGAAATAAAATAAACAGTTTAAACATTTCGAATAACTTCCCACTGAAATAGAATGTGGAAGTAGGTACTGTACTTGCATATAGGCACATGAATGCAGGAACTCGGTAAACAGTTTGACTTCGCAGGCAAGGCATTATATAACTAGGTAAATACGAGTACATAGCAAACGCTAATGAGGGATATATGGGAAAATGAATTGTGGACGATGAGATGTGTAAATCACATTTTTCCGGCTGAACAGTGTAGGTAAATGATTCTACGTCATATTCTTTGAAAATTTTACTGTTAATTTTTTTTATTGTTTAACGTTGACTCGAGGAATACGATTACATTACTTAGAGGCGTATTTTTAGTACTTCTGAAATTTGTGTATCGAAATAAGCATGTATTAGATGTTAGACGAATAAAAAACAAAATCAAATTCATGTATCAAAATTAGATGTTTTTCCTTTGGGCGATCTTCTTTGCTTACTGATACTGGCATACTCGAATGTCAAAGATAACCTGAAATCAGAACGTACCCGGGAACAATTGTTTCAAAATCGTTATTAATCTACAAAAAATGACGTTTACCAGGTATGAAAATAACATTTTTCGTTAATAGATTAACTACGTACCAGTTATTTCAACGGTTCGTTTGTAAACATCTTCTAAGTTGGACACTAGCTTCCTTGCTCGAAATTCTACTAAACAGCACAGAAATAAACTTTCCTCGTTCCACTGTTTATTGGTCGAGATCACCGCTGACAATTAATTAACTGAACAAGAAGCACCGCTTTATGTAGTCTAACCGTTACAATAATGAACGCCACTACATTTTTTTTTCAATAATGACGTCCAAACTTAAATACCACTATATTTAGCTTTTTTTTTTCTAAAGTCAGATTTCATAATTAAAATAATTTTAAAAGTTTCAATTTTTTAAATCCCGCCAAAACCCTCCAAATCTATGACCGGTCGGTTTTGATCAGTTTTGAGGTTAGAATATCAAATGTCAAAACAAAGATGAGCTTTACTGTACATGATTTTATTTTTACATGATAAGTAATAAAATTATCTATATTTTTAGAAACTTTAGTTCAAAGAATAATAATATTATTGAGCATTAACATTATCATAATATCCGTATTGATAATTTGTTTGCTCATGAACACTCTAATTACTTTCATTAATAATAGTTTTTATATTGAACAACAATTATATAGCGTAAGGTCATCCAAATTTAGATTAAATTTGGCAGAAACTAAAATATTACCAGACAAAATGGAAAAAAATAAATTTCCACACTAATCCAAAAACAGATTGCGCACGTGACGTCAGATGTTCCGAATGGAATTGAACCAACATACCACGGTGTTTTGATAAGGTGATTACTTATTCACCTTTAAATAACGATGTACAAATTCTACGTATAATTATATATAATAAGAGTAATATATTCAGAATCGGCGTTTGTTGATCTGTATGAATATATATTTTTAGAGACATTATATTTTTCACTGGAGTTCCTTATTACGAGCTTCATTCATTACTAAAATATTAAGCGGCGGATTTCCCGAAGATATTTGAACCGCTTAAAATATGAGTTTATTTTTTTAACGTCTGATTCTAATCTTATGTCCAAGTTTCAGTTGTGGGGCTTCTATTCTTCACTTCCATTCTTAGGCTTAAGCCTCGTCTACTACACTTGTTAGCCGGGTTTACACCGCGGTACTACAGCATTGCAACTACAGGGGTGTCTTGTTGTGCAACGGGTTCCCATAGTGTTACTACCCTGCTCCGCCCGGGTTCAACACTCTGCTGAATACTCGAAAAATAAGGCGTTTAGCTAAGTGGACATTTCAAAAATCCATAGTTCTGTATGGAATCCAAGCTCTTTGTTATGTCTAGTCACCAAACACGACTAAAGCAATTTCAAGCAATTACCAGAACGATACTGAGAGTATCTATCACTTTGAATATATTTATTTATTTATTCAGTAACATTTCACATAATTGTATGCTGATGATGCGGTGCTGATTGCTAACAGTATGGAAGATCTACAGTCCCTCGTATCTAGGATGAACCAAGTATGTATGAAGAATGAGCTGATGATGATTGCAAGTAAGTCTAAAGTCATGGTGTTTGAAAGAGAGAGTACGAAAACAGTGTGCAATATAGTTGTGAATGATGAATACTTGGAGCAGGTCGATGAGTTTGTGTATTTGGGTAGAATGTTTACGAGAGATGGAAAGACTGATAGAGAAGGGTAAATGCAGGAAACTCCATTAACGGAGAACTGGACGCGGTTGGCGCAAACAAAATGATGTCCAAAGTAGCGAAGCTAACAGTCCACAATGGAGTGCTGATACCAACCCTGATGTATGGCAGTGAGGTATGGAACTGGCAGAGGAAGGATGAAATTTGACTGAATGATGTAGAAATAAGATCTCTAATGTATTGTAAAACCATGTTTGATGGCGTGAAAAATGTTGAGATTCGTAAAGAATGCAAGTCTGATGTAAGCGTATTTTTTTTAAAGTAACTCCACACAGGACACCCTGAGGGAAATAATTTCCCTCAAGGCCTATATCATCTTTGAGGACGCTGTGTGGAGGATCTTTTAGAGGATAGGAAGGTGTGAACTTGGGTTTGAAGAGACCCATGTTGTAGGATGCGGGAAATACAGAGGCCGGCAGATCATTCCACAGCCGAGCTGTTTAACATAAATCAAGTCGTGGAAGCGACCCGTTCTCATGTGACAAATGTCAACCGTGTGCAAATGTTGGGCGCGCGTTTGGCGTGTTTCCCGACTGTTCACCGGTGCCGAATGGATCAATGACGCTAGTACCTCGGAGCATCTTCCATTAAAATACCGTTAAGTCCGTTTGTTAAGATAGGCGAATCTATCAAACTTTTTTCAAAGACTTTTTTTGGTACTTTATAATTTAATGTGAGTTTTACTTGCATCTGAATAAACTAAGTGGCAATTGGCCATCGACCCTCGCTGCACATTAATTTGCATGCAATTAAAATAACGGGAATGTGATAGGCTAATGCACATCTGAATTGCATTCGGTAAATTTAATAATCTGTCAGATTTGACGTTTCGCAGGCAGATTTAATATACACAAAGTTGGTGGAGTAATGCAATACTTTGTAGTAAGTCGTAATGCTCCGGATTTTGAGGAAATGCTCTGCTTTATTTCATCTCTAATTTATAAAAGCAATATTGAAAGTTATACATATAATTATTGAAATATATCTACAAATTTCTTCTCTCGTTTTTGACAGGTAGACATTTTCTTGAAATTAATTATCCGTCATGTTCCTGTTCGTGAAATCCATCGCCAATACGATTCCCGTTTATGATTTTTTTTTTTTTTTATATGAATACCTCACAAGAGTCCCAACTGCTCCCAACCGTCTGGAGCCAGTGAGACTATGGCATTCCCAATTGGGGAATGTTGTGAGGCTGAAGGTATTGGGGAGGGAAGGAGAAGGGGGAAGAGGAAGGTGGTGAAAAGGGGAAATACCTGGCTATTCAGATCTGGTCACCAAACACAGCTAAAAGCCATTTCAAGCAACGTTTCAATTCTGAATGGTGGTCTTTCACCAGGGCGATACTGAGAGTATCTTCCACTCTGGAACGTGCGCAAATACAGTATATATTATTTTTAAATTAATTAATTGTGAAACAACACAAATTAATTAAATAAAAATTACTTGCGCACGCCGGGATTTGAACCCGCGACCTTCGGATTCGTAGTCGAGAGCCTTTCCCCTCGACCATGGAGGCCGTCTAAAATCGTCTAAAATGAAATCCATCGATCCTATGATTCCCGTTCCTTAAAACCATCGGCCATACGATTCCATTTCATAAAACCCATCGGTCCTACTATCCTGTTTCATGAAATCCATCGGCCCTACGAGTTTTATTTTATTTTATTATTAAAAAAAAATTCACTTCTGTAAATAGATGGCGCTCCTGCTTAATTCCACCAAAACTGCAAATTAAAAGAATTGCACATTAAAATCCAATAAGTCAGATTAAACGTAAAACTATTAGTTCAATATGTTCCAGGTGGAAAACTTGTTGAATTTCCATATTTTAAACAAATTTTAAACATTTCAACAAGGAAATAATACGTTAACTCTTACTTCCTGTTAGTTTTTCAAACGCATACGAGTATTTGTTTGAACGAATCATTCATCTTGCTAGAAACGCACAACAAGAAATACAAGGTAGATTCAACACCAGTTGTGTTTAGCAAAACATCGTTTTCCTAGAACTGCTAAACACCATTTCCATCGTCTCGATATTGTCCGGTATTTCCCAGTCCTCCTCTTCTCCCCTTCCTCCAACCTCACAACACATCCCCGCATAGTCCCGCTGGTTCCGGACAGCTAAGACTGTTGTGCGATATTCAAAATATTACTTTATAGAAACTCTGAGACAGCGGTGGAAGTCGCGTTAATAAGAAAAGATTCTTTGAAGAATCCAAAAAAAGTTTCTCATCACTGATGGACATATATCAATATTAGAAGAGATTCTATTCATCGACTATATTTGAACGCTATCTGCAGTGGCGCACACATAATTGATCAGGGAGGATGCTACTGGGGGGTATTGAGGACGCCCTATGGAATACCCCTCAACAAAATGGAGTAGAAAATTTAAAAAAATAAAATAAAATCAAAATGGCAGTTTTTAAACACTATCTGCTGAAAATTTTTTTATGCCTTGCCTTTGTGGTTAACTGAACAACCTACTGACCTATCAGACATTAAAAAAAATACACAGACACACATTCAAAGGTCTGTACTTGATTTTGCAATATTGTGTAGTTTTGTAGTATGGCTGTAAAAACCAAAGGATAGCAGGATCTAATCAAATCATAATACATTTTTTAGAAATTTTATTACTTACATATTTTTCGTATAAACAAACATATGCTACTTAAAGGTAATTTGAAAATAAACTTTTGAGTGAGGGTGTAAAATACACACATAATTAACTACATGAAAAAAAACACTACGCATACGTTAATGTACAGATGTCGTACGTTAACATGAATGTACAGAATTCGAATGATAAATCTGAGTCACCGATCAGCAAAGATTTTGTTAAGTATTCGCTCTTTTTGCCTGTTTCAATATAAAATAGTGTACGTCCACTTTCATATATGATAAACTAGTAGCCGCTCACTTTTCCGACAATAAAGTAAAAACTTTCAATGTGAAATTGACGTAAATAAGATAATATTGTATTTATTATAAATACATATCATTTAAAAAAAAACTAATATATAAACTAACATTTTAAACTTCACAAACTTGTGCTAAAAATATGTTGAAAATAAAGTGTTAGTTTCACTTTTGAAAATGCCGCGCAGCATAATGTTCGTTTCGTAGATTTAACATTCGACGTTTCTCGGTGAGTGAAAAACAAGACAAAACGCACCTTATAATTAGTGAAATAAGTTACGTACTCTTCAGTTTTATTTAAAAATATTGACATTCGAAAATTTATTTGAAAAGTAATTTTGGATCGCGTAAAGTAGATCGTAAACCAATAATGAGATTTGACATTTCAGTGATGTTTTTTCACCCTGTTGACACTTTTTATAACTAGTCTTCTGGTGAGGGGAACATAATCCACAAAAATCGATTTCCTAAATTGATCGCAAATATGATCGAGGATATCGTTGAAAAGAGCGAATTTGTGCATATGAACAGTGTAGAGGCAAAATTTCGGCTGAACAGTTAATCAGTATGGTTGGGAAGAACGGACGTAAATCTAACGGCGTTCAGGCGAAATATGTTAAATAGCGTTAATATTTAAGTGGAAGATGCTCTCAGTATCGCCCTGGTGAAACACCACCATTCAGAATTGAAGCGTTGCTTGAAATGGCTTTTAGCCGTGTTTGGTGACCAGATCTGAATAGCCAGGTATTTTCCCTTTTTCCCACCTTCCTCTCCCCCTTCTCCTTCCCCTCCCCAATACCTTCAGCCTCACAACATTCCCCAATTGGGAATGCCATAGTCTCACTGGCTCCAGACGGTTGGGAGCAGTTTGGGACTCTTGTGCGGTATTCACATAAAAAAAAATAAAAATAATTGTCATATTCATCACAGTTTTATGGTTTTTCACTAATTTTATTAGCGAATTATTTCTTTAAATTGTTAACTAAACGACTTTACTGAGGAACCCCCAACGAAGAATCTTCAACGGCCATCAGTCATCAGGAACATAAATAAATATTAATAGATAAACTAAAGTTTTTAAGACAAGATTTTTGTGCATAGCGCAAAGGGTAACAATTATTTTTATAAACAATAATTATTAGCCTGAAACACTCAACCAAATTGAAAAAACCATCCGAGAAAAGATAAATGTCGCCGAAAGGACTCGAACCTGCACCCTTCTGATATCCGGTCAGATGCTCTACCATTGAGCTACGTCGGCTTATCGCAAACCCGCCAAGTTAATCAATATATACTAGTGTTTCATTCAATAAATACGGTTTTTTATTATTTTATAGAAGGGTGCAGGTTCGAGTCCTGTCGGCGACATTTATCTTTTCTCGGAAGGTTTTTTCAATTTGGATGAGAGTTTCATGCTAATAATTATTGTTTATAAACATAAATAAATTGTCAGGGCTACCCCTCTGCGAGTAGTGAAATCATATCCAACACAATCCCGACGCAGTCCGTCGTCAGGATTGCGTCGGATGCAATCAAACCTGATACAGTGCTTCAATCAAGCGAAAATCAATTTTGCAATGTCGGATGACGTTTGACGGTTAGCAGCTCCTAAAATCGTTTGATTTGATTAATAAAAGTCTGGTAAAAACCATTTCCGTGTTATTTGTGTATCGATCGGAATATCAATGGACCGCATTTGTTTTCGTACCTGGTTAGAGTTTTACTTATTTAAATAAATATTTCCCAGAGTATATTTGGTTAACATATCCTTCCAAGTTGTGGAGATGTTTATTTCGCAATTATATTTGCTAACGATTTAAAAAGTGTTATGTAAATATTGGTAAATACTGGAAAGAGACCATTAAATAGGGTCTTCGACAGGCGTATTATGTTATGGTTTCTGTCAATTCATTTCGTCGATTTCCAAGGATTTCTGTTTATAATTTGAAAGAATTCACCAAATGTGAGATTCAATTAGCCTCGTTCAAAAGTTTGATCATTTATTTATTCTTAAATTTAAAAAAACAGAAACAAAATATTAGCCACTCATCTCACTAGGACAGTCCTGTGTTGAGATGAGGAGCTTTACATAACATTAGCCACTCATCTCACTAGGACAGTCCTGTATTGAGATGAGCGGCTTTACATAACATTAGCCACTCATCTCACTAGGACAGTCCTGTGTTGAGATGAGGAGCTTTACATAACATTAGCCACTCATCTCACTAGGACAGTCCTGTGTTGAGATGAGGAGCTTTACATAACATTAGCCACTCATCTCACTAGGACAGTCCTGTGTTGAGATGAGGAGCTTTACATAACATTAGCCACTCATCTCACTAGGACAGTCCTGTGTTGAGATGAGGAGCTTTACATAACATTCTCACTAGACAGTCACATCATCTCATCTGGACAGTCCTGTGTTGAGATGAGGAGCTTTACATAACATTAGCCACTCATCTCACTAGGACAGTCCTGTGTTGAGATGAGGGCTTTACATAACATTAGCCACTCATCTCACTAGGACAGTCCTGTGTTGAGATGAGGAGCTTTACATAACATTAGCCACTCATCTCACTAGGACAGTCCTGTGTTGAGATGAGGAGCTTTACAATTTTAGTGAAACGATATATCTTTTTTTTTAAATAACACTTAATTTATTCAGACTTTAAACAACTATAAAATCTACAGTAATTTTTTAAGTTGGGCTGTGCATTTATAGATTACAACAATAATAATTTCATTATAACCCAAATAACTATCATAAAGTATCTGTGTTCTCATTAGCCACAATCATAGGATGACCATATTTTTGTCAACAAGGAGTAGTGCGTAAATAATAATAGGTAAATAATAATAAGTAAAAAATAATCTCTAAACAGTAATAGTAAATAATAATACATGAATAAAAATAAGTGAATATTAATAATAATTTCTTCAAACGATTGGTATTCACTTTGTGGTGTCATTATTAATAAATTAATTAAAAAATATACTTAGTATTTACCACTTTAAAAATACACATTGATATCTATATGTTTCGAACGCAATGCTTTCATCGTCAGGAATATATGAATACTATAGTATTAATTATTCAAACATTAATAAGTAAATAATATTTATTAAATAATAAAAGTATGTAATAATAAGTAAATAATCATGTTTACTAGATAACAGATAACATGGATAAAGCGAAATCACCACTCTAACATAGACTTTTTGATCATTTTTTAAAATAAATTTATCTAGTCCATAGTTTTAATGTTGTCACTAAGTCTATTATATAACAAAGGAGCTTTACAAGAAAAACTGCTTTGTCCAAATGATGTTCTGTTATTTGCCGGCTGATACATTAGAGAAGAACCCATTCTAGTATTGCGCGCTTGTTGAGACCTTATGGGGCAATATCGAAGAGCCTGTATTATGTACAATTGCCTTTCTGTCATAATTTTACTTTCACTGTATAATAAGTGTGATGAATATAAAAAAAAAATTCTGATACATTATTTTTAAAAATTCCATTCCAACCAAATTCTCACTTTGCGAATGTTGGCCGTCTGTTCATTACCATGAAGGGATGCAACGGTCGAACTCTATACTGGGTGAATCCCTGTTATCGTAAGAAACATAATTTTATCAGAATTTGGTGAAAATGATCAAAAATTTTTCAAATATCGAAATTATTTCTTGAACAATGATCAATTTAAATTGGCGTGTCTGGGGCCTAGGAGACGAAAGTCCGCCGTAAACGTAAGCGATTCCAATGAGCGGAGAAATTACAATACTGTAGACTGAAAAATGTGTACTGAATTACAATAACTAAGGTGACGCCTGTTATGGCATGAAATCGTACCTAATTAAGAACTTTTTTTTATTTAGATGTAATTTGAAAAAAATAAATGTTTTGAATGAAATAAAATCTTTTTTTAGAGATAGTGATAGTCGTTACAAGGCACCACTTTCGCTGTTAAACAATTATGGCACCCAAACGACAACCAAAAATTCACAACTTCATAATTTTATTCCAAAAAATATATCCCGGCCAAGGCCGGGTACACATCAGCTAATACTCCTACAAATGAAAATATATTTATATAATACCTTAAAATAATTTACAGAAAATAAATACCCCTTTTATGGCTTTCAGGGCATTTTAAATAGTAGAAATATAGTATTTCAAAATCAGTAGTTGTCATCTCGCTTCCAAGACGCAAGTTACACCGTTCCCGCTTTAGTTAGGGTACACTCGTATCAGTCTCTTCATTCATCCGAACGGTTTTTACAAAGAAATCCCAGAAAAGCTGCTTTATAATGGCTCTATAAGAATAAAGAGCGTGCCGCTTAATTGTAATCCCCGATCAGAGTTACAATAATTGCCGCAATTGTCTGCAGCGATAATCCAATTACAGGCACACTCGCATACCACGAGTATACTCAGTACCCACCGACAGAATCGTGCGCTTCACTCAATTACACTCGACTGTCAATAATTCTTAGATAATTTGCTTTATTTTATTTTGTATGACAACCAAGTTTCGCTTGAATGGAGACTGTATTACGAGCATTATTGCCGATAAAGAACTCCAGTGAAAAATATAATGGCTTTAAAAATATATATAGTCATATGGATCAACAAATGCAGATTCTGAATATATATCTTTTATTATATATAATTATACGTAGAATTTATAAATCGTTATTTAAAAGTGAATAAAAAATCATATTACTTCCGATTCTGTATCTATTGATGTACGAACAGATACAGAAAAACATGCTTACCTACATACAGCTGGCAGGTCGCTTCAGATGAACACAGTTTTATTAGAAAATTTAGAATTTTTTTGTTAAGAAATGATATGATTTTTACAGTTGGCATTTTATCCTCATTTTCTATTGATGTTACGTTTTGGTGGTACAAGAGGAGTTAGTATTTATTCTTAATATTTATTATTTTTAGGACTGGGGAATATTTATAAAATAACCGTAAAAAGTTTGGAAGTTTTTAATGGATATTAACGCATTTAGTTATTTACTGTAGACGCATTTGTGCATCGATGGGTGATTTTTTTTTTAAACTTATTCTATAAGTGACTTTAGGTAAGCACTAACCGGTTCCCCTAGCTAAGCAATTTACGTGTGAATTTCTTCAATTTATGGATATGATTGTCTGAAAAGTTGAGTTTTCTGAATTCTGTCGAGTCTTTGAACAGTTAATTCCAGGATTTAGGTCCTGATACTCCTGCGGCACGATCACACAGGTGTGCGCTTTGGTTCCTTCAACCTCCCAATAGCTGATGACGCTGCTGTCATAAGGGTGCACTGCCGTGAATCGGTATATTCGGGAATACACAGTTCTGATAAGTAAGCCGAATACTAGGCATGGACAATCCACTTCGTCAGTCATTCGTCTGGTGTACGGTAAGGTTAGGTACCTGTCCATCGCGCTACGCTCTGGCCGCTCGGGCCGCATGTACTCGCATCACCGATGAAAAGAGATAAAGAGAAGTTTGCGAACAAGTACGAGTAGTTTGAGTTTTCATCTGGCTGACGAGCGGACAATTCCGTGAGCGAGTCGAGTGAGTCGAGTCGAGTCTGCCAAGTTTGCCTTTGTACCATTGGACCATTGTAAAAACGCCACAAAACACCACTAACTCTCGCTCGCTGGTTTACGTCGTATTCATCAATTTACCGCGTTTCATCTGGTCCTAGTAACGGAAGCAACTCTATTTTGGTGAAACGTGAATAATATTTTAAAACGGTTGCAAATAAGTTGACAATATTAACTCACATATTATATGTAACATTGTCTCCCGCGCCAAAAAATATATCCTTGGCTTTGATCTCTGTAATGAGTGGTCATTTACTAGTGAAATCGCAATAATAATAGTTATTAATTGATAAACTAAAGTTTTTAAGACAAGATTTTTGTGCATAGCGCAAAAAATAAAAATAATTGTTACCCTTTGGTAACAATTATTTTTATAAACAATAATTATTAGCCTGAAACACTCATCAAAATTGAAAAAACCTTCCGAGAAAAGATAAATGTCCCCGACAGGACTCGAACCTTCACCCTTCTGATTGCCGGTCAGATGCTCTACCGTTGAGCTACGTCGGCTTATCGCAAACCCGCCAAGTTAATCAATATATACTAGTGTTTCATCAGAAGGGTGCAGGTTCGAGTCCTGTCGGCGACATTTATCTTTTCTCGGAAGGTTTTTTCAATTTGGATGAGTGTTTCAGGCTAATAATTATTGTTTATAAAAATAATAATAATAGATGTTTATTCCAGAAGGTATGCAGGGGTAGTGAAATGCAATACTTCCATAAGTGCACATAATACTAACAAATAATAACAATAGGTACGTAAAATAAGGAGGAAGAAAAAAAGAAAAGAAAAACTTTGAAAAAGATTACTCGGTAAAATATGCAAAATAAGTTTATTCACTAAGAAAGAAAAGAAAAATTAACAAGTTTATGGTGGATATTTGATGGTTTCCCGTTTCCAAAGGGCCATCGAGGGAGACTCCACCCATGCAGCCGTGGCAGTAATGATGGTATTCTTGTATTGGCGTACTCTGTACCATAGGCTTCCCATGCGGTGGTGAAGTGCTCTGAAAGAGTGCACTCGTCCTTCCAGGAACATTTTCGTAGCGCTGCAGTATCTTGGTAGACGGAATAGTTGGCGATATGCATTATTGTAGGTGACTTATCTTTTGCCATTGGGATGCAGTGTAATGCACCCACAGGTCTGACGTATACAGAGATGTGCAGAATGTGTTGAACAGCATTCTTTTGACGTTTGCGCTTGAAAGGTAAAAACGCTTTGAAAGCATACGAGTACCTGGTCTAATGGATATCGCTCTCCTTCATCTCTCCATATCCTCAATATCCTTCAGGTCGTCTGTTATGAAAAGTCCCAAGTATTTGACTCTACGAACGACATCCATTTTCCTTCCACCTAACCATACTGAGGGTGTTTGCATAATTTTGTTTTTACATTTGAAAGCCATAACGATTGATTTGGACGCATTATATGTAAGGTTGTGGTTTTTTGTAAAATCTTCACATACGCGCAGTAGTTTCTTTAGTGCGCTAAGTGATGGTGCTAAAAAGACCATGTCATCTGCGTTATTAATATTATTTACACATAACCCTTGAACATGGCAACCAATATTTGTGTCATTAAATCTTTGAATTAATTTATCAGTGAAAACATTAAGGAGAGTCGGTGACATGTTTCCTATGGAGAACGTATAAAACCCTTGTTCGCACCATTACAGTTGGAGTACAGTTGTATTATTTGGGCCCCATAGAGGTTTATACATTACCTTTATATGAGAGAATATGCATATTATTCATCCTTTGCTTGATTTTTATACCTCTGAAGTCTGGCAAATTTGTTTTAGGTAAAACTATATGCAATTCGTCCATATTGAAATAGATTAACTTGTGCGTCCCTAACAACTACACTCGTGGAGTATCTCATTTTTTTTAACTAACTCCACATAGGGGGCTCTGAGGGAAATAATTTCCCTCAAGGCCTATATCATCTTTGAGGATAGGAAGGAGTGAACACGGGTCTTGAAGATACCCATGTTGTAGGAGGGAGGAAACACAGAGGCCGGTAGATCATTCCACAGCCGAGCTGTTGAATACAAGAACGAGTAGTAGAAGCGACCTGTTCTCATGTGACAAATGTCAACCGTGTGCAAATGGTGGGCGCGCGTTTGGCGTGTTTTCCGACTGTGCACCGGTGCCGAATGGATTTGTTGTATTGTGGTGTTGTATAAAAAAGCACTTGTAAATGTAAAGTAGATTTATTGACCATTCAGTTTGCCAACGGTTTAACAAGTGACTCAGCAGAGTTATGTCCCATAGACAAACTTATAGAAGTGGTCCATAGAGTTAAATTAGTATTCGAGTATAATATCGACGGCCTCCATGGCCGAGGGGTAAGGCTCTCGACTACGAATCGGAAGGTCGCGGGTTCAAATCCCGGCGTGCGCAACTAATTTTATTTAATTAATTTGTGCTGTTTCACAATTAATTAGTGAAAAAATAATGGATGGTATATTTGCGCACGTTCCAGAGTGGAAGATACTTTCAGTATCGCCCTGGTGAAATACCACCATTCAGAATTGAAACATTGCTTGAAATGGCTTTTAGCCGTGTTTGGTGACCAGATCTGAATAGCCAGGCATTTTCCCACCTCCCTCTCCCCCTTCTCCTTCCCCTTCCCTATACCTTCAGCCTCACAACATTTCCGAATTGGGGATGCCATTGTCTCACTGGCTCCAGACAGCTGGGAGCAGTTGAGACTCTTGTGGGGTATTCATGTAAAAAAAATAAATATATATATATATATATATCAATGATAGGTGGGTAATATCAATAGGGCTCAGAGAAACAATTCGTGGTAGTATAATCTTTGTTTATTTTATAATAATCATATAACGTCCACTAGGTACTAAGTCTTAATATTAAAGAGTGTCTATTTCACTGAATTCACTTGGACTTAATTCTATGGAGTGTCTAATTCACTGAGTTTACTTTAGTTTATAAAGACACTGGGTAACTTCGCTGAGTTGACTTTAGTTACAAAGGCACTGGGTAACTTCACTGAGTTGGCTTTAGTTTACAAAGGCACTGGGTAACTTCACGGAGTTGACTTTAGTTTACAAAGGCACTGGGTAACTTCGCTGAGGTGACTTTAGTTACAAAGGCACTCGGTAACTTCACGGAGTTGACTTTAGTTTACAAAGGCACTGGGTAACTTCACTCCGCGGTGACTTTCCTTTCCGGAGGTAAGTCGAGGTAAGCACTCCACGGGTGGAAAGTCCGTGGTGGGGGTTTGGCAGCTATTTGCTGGTAACAGCGGGAGTCTGCAGCTCCGGGAGAACTGCCTTCTGTAGCCAAAATCCCCCCTTTTGAACGCCTGTCGAACTCGACGGCGGTTTCTTCGGGAGCCCGTCCCTTGCGTCCGGCGGCCTGTGATTGGCTCGGCATGGCGCACGGGGTTTATCCCTTTGGGCGCTGCGGCGGAGCCTTCCGGGCGGGCGAGTTCTTTCAACGGCGTTTTAGCTCATTGCCATCTCGTATCAATCCACCCGGGCTTCTTGAGCCAAAACTTCGTTATTTGAATCGTCCACCCGGTCTCCTTGGATTTCCGGTGCCCTTTTTATGTCGTCTGCATGGATTTTAATATGTTTGCCCCTTTTATCTACCCAGTAGGTGTTTCCTCTTCCTATTTTCGTGATAATTTTATGAGGACCACTCCATTTTGGTGCAAATCCTGCGAAGTTTCCTTCTGGGGCTCCGGTTAACTGGTGTTCCTTTATTAACACCGCTTCTCCTTGCTGGTATGTAAGCAAGGCTTGCGCCACTGGGGCGTACCTCTCTTGGTACGCTGCTTGGTTTACTCTAATGTTCTCATCTGCTATTTCTCGCTGGTGAGGTAAGACGATTTCCCCTTCTGCGTTGTCTGGGTAAGCCTGCCACTCTCCTGGTCTCGGTATATCGTATCCCAGTAGTGCTTTACTGGGTGATACGCCTGTTGCTTCGTTCCGCCTGTTTCGGGTCGTCATTATTACTCCCGACAGTTTATCATCCCATTCGTTGTGAGGTGAGTCTCTGAGGAGAATTCTCAGTCCTTTTTTGATCTCCTGGTTTCTCCTTTCTGTAGGGTTTGAGCGTGGGTGGTAGATGGCTGTTGTCCAATGATTACATTGCCATTTTTCTACTGCGGCCAGCCATTGGCGGTGGTTGAACTGTCGTCCGTTATCTGTGAGTATGCGTCTCTGGTAGCCATACCTTGGGAACACTTCCGTTTCTAAATGGCGGATTATGATTTTTGCTTTGCTTGATTTTATCGGAAATGCTTCTACCCATCTTGTGAATAAGTCTGTTACCACGAGTATGAATCTATTGCCATGTAAGGTTCTTGGGTATGGTCCCATAATGTCGGCAGCGACCACTTCAAATGGTTTGTTTGGTTTTGTGCCTCCTTGAGGAGCGGCGGGTCTATTTGGGCCGCGTTTTGATGTTGCACACGTCATGCACTGACGTACTAGTCTGCGGATCTCTTCGTTCATTCCCGGCCAGAAGTAGTGCGCTGCTATTGCTCTCGTTGTCTCTGCTGCTCCCGGGTGGTTTGCTGTGTCTGAGTTATGATATTCTTCCAAAACTTTTGTAATTGTGTTTCTAGGGACCACCAATCTATCCATCTTTCCTTCGTCTTTTTTCCAGAGTACTCCTCGGTGAACGTTGTACCTTGTGTAGTGCTTAATGTCAATGGCATTGCTCAGAATCTCTCTATCGTTTAGGGTGTTCCAACGACCTATCCTTTTCCGTATTTCCCGATCTGTTGGCTGTCCTAATTTTACCGCACTTGCTAGGGTTTGTTGTTCTTCTTCCTCCTCCGAGTCTATTTGGTTTATGCCGTCATATCTTCCAACTTCCGGATAGCTCTCTCGAGTGTTCCCTGTTACCATTTCGAGTACCATCTGCGTTGGCCCTGGGTTTCTGGACAACGCGTCGGCGAGCTCATTGGCTTTTCCCGGACAGTGTTCTACGGTAAAGTCGTAGTCTTGCAACAGTAGAGCCCATCTTGTGAGTTTGGCTCTTTCGTTCTTCGCTTCATTTAGCCATGTTAGAGCTCGGTTGTCCGTTATGAGTTTAAAATGCCTCCCTTCTAGGTAAGGTCGGTACTTTTTAATAGCCCATATTGCTGCCAGTGCTTCCTGTTCATTGCTATGGTACCTTTCTTCGGCTGGTGAGAACCGGATACTTGAATATGAGATCACGTCTCGTGACCCATCTTCGTTTTTATGGAAGAGTACTGCCGCGGCTCCCACTTTACTTGCGTCTGTCTGCAATATGAATTCTCTACTAAAATCGGGTCTCTTGAGTTCCAGTGGTCCAACCGTTGCGTTTTTTATTTGTTGCATAGCTTCTTCAGCTTCTGTGGTCCATTGGAATTTTATCTTATTCCTTGTAAGATTTGTTAAGGGCGCCGACATCTCGGCAAAGTTTGGTATGTATTCCCTAAGCCAGTTGCATACTCCTAGAAAACTGCGAAGCTCTTTCCTTGTTTGCGGGGATGGTGTGTTTTTTATGGCATCTTCGTGTGGGCTCTGGGGGGTGTTGCCTGAGGCACTGACTGTGTGTCCCAAATAGGTAATTTTGTCTGTGGCGATGTTGCATTTTTCTGGAGAGCATTTTAGTCCGAATTCTGCTAAGCGTTCTAAGATGAGGCGGAGGTGGCGTAAGTGTTCCCTCAAGTTTTCGGAATATATGACGATGTCATCTAGGTAAGCCATGGCGAATTTCCTCAGGTATCCGGCTAATACTTGCTGACTCATGATTCTTTGAAACGTTCTGGGTGCTCCCTTTAACCCAAATGGCATTACTCTGAACTGAAAACTGCCTCCATCTGGTGTGGTGAATGCCGTTTTCTCTCTGTCTTCTGGGGCCATCGGTACTTGCCAGTATCCACTTTTTAGATCCAGTACAGTGAATACCTTGGCTGTGCTCAGGTCTTTAAGTGTTTCGTGTATGATTGGCAGAGGTGAGGGTTCGGCTATTGTGGCTTGATTCAATTTTCGGTAGTCTATGCAGAACCGTCTTCCTTCCTTTCCCTTTTTGGCCACCATCACTACTGGGAAGCTAAATGGGGATCTGCTGGCTTCTACTACTCCTTCCGCTAACATTCCTTCAAGTTGTTTATATAATTCCCTTTTCTTCTCATCCGAAAGGCGGTGTGGTGGGACGCAGATAGGTCTCTCGTTAATTAGGTGGATTTTGTGTGGTGGTACTTTCGCTGTTCCTGTCACGGGGGAAAATACTTCGCTATATTCGCGTATAAGTTCCGCGTATCCTTCCTTCTCCTGGTCTGGAATTTGATTTAATAGTGGCCAGTGGATCTCGTCCTTCTTTTGTTCCTGGCGAATGGGTACGAAGTGGGTGGTTGTTCTGATTGATCTTCCGAAATTTAAACAGTTTCGCATGAAGTCTATTGAAGCCTCTTCTTGGGAGAGCCAATCGCGTCCTAAGATAATATTTTCTCTTAGGTTTTCTCCCACAAGAAATTTCCATTCCTGTGTTGTATTCTGGATGTCAAATTTCAACGAAACGATACCCTTTATTCGCATTACGTCTCTTGTATTCGCCAGTTTAAGGCATTTGATGGAAGATTGCTCTAGTTTGGCCTTTTGTGCTATGGCCGTTTTTATTAGAGAGTGGGAGGCTGCTGAGTCTATGAGCGCTTGATAGGTTTGTCCCTCTATGTTCACTCTTATTCTCGGTAGGAAGGAACCCGATGTTGCCGTGTGGCACTCTGCTAGTTGTCTCGGTTTCTTCTTCTTCGCCCGGGTCGCTGTGTTAGTACCGAGCTCCCGGGCGGTACCGGTTTTCCGGGTTCCGGTCTCTCCTGTTTCGGTTTACTGTGGATCTTTGGGCCGGTGGTTGGCGGTACGGTGACCGTCGAGGTGGAGAACGGCGAGGCTGGTCACGGCGAGGCGGTGAACGGTGTTGAGATGAACTCCGCTGAGGTGACCGGTGAGGCGGAGAGTCGTGTCTGGTTTGGCGTTGGCCCAGAATCTTGAACCTTCCTTTGGAGTTCTCATACCTCATCGCCTGGTTCATCCACTCCTCCATGGTGGTGGCGTATACGTGGGCGTACTGTGGTAACATCTGACTATTACAGAACGCCGGTACGAAAACATCTAACTCTGAGAGGTCTTTCTTTGGGTGAAGCCGTGCGAACATCCTTTGTTTGTTTATTATGAATTCAGCCAAAGATTCTGTGTTTTCTTGAATTTTGTGGAATATTTGGTTTTGAAGCCGGAGTTCCACTTCTGGTCCCTCGTACTCCCGAAGGAAAAATCTTTTAAAGTTCTCCCATTCTGGGTGCTTGTATGTGTTAGCCCAGTCCTTGGCCTTATCTCGGAGCTGGGTTGTTGCTACCCTTGCTTTGTTTTCTTCGTATGTTTTTGCCGCTTTAAAGTACTCCTCGCACCGTTCCAGGAAGAGTCGTGGGAATTCTTCCAATCTCCCGGAAAATATTGCCTCCAGGCGAGGTTCCCTTTGACAAACGTACATGTTTGCAAATTGGCTTGCTATCACTGTCCCTATTTCCGTTATTTGACTTGCCGTTATTTGTATCGTCGGGGTGTCTGTCCTCCCTGTTGTCTGTAGGGGAACATTCGCTGTGTCAGCTGAAGTCGAGGTTGAAGCCGGGAGGTCGTTTAGTTTATCGTTGGACATGGTGGCGCTTTCTGCTGCCGTGCTACGTGTTTGTGGCATTTTCATTTATTTATTTTTTCAATAAATAAAATTCATACCACTTGTTGGTTTCCTGAGCCCACTTTTGTTCGGTGTATTGCCACTCTTGTCTTTCCCATAGGGTAGTCACTGAATTTATGTATTTAATTTTTTTTTTTTTTTAAAACATTGTTCACTGACTTGACAAACACGCTGGGCGCCAATTGATAGGTGGGTAATATCAATAGGGCTCAGAGAAACAATTCGTGGTAGTATAATCTTTGTTTATTTTATAATAATCATATAACGTCCACTAGGTACTAAGTCTTAATATTAAAGAGTGTCTATTTCACTGAATTCACTTGGACTTAATTCTATGGAGTGTCTAATTCACTGAGTTTACTTTAGTTTATAAAGACACTGGGTAACTTCGCTGAGTTGACTTTAGTTACAAAGGCACTGGGTAACTTCACTGAGTTGGCTTTAGTTTACAAAGGCACTGGGTAACTTCACGGAGTTGACTTTAGTTTACAAAGGCACTGGGTAACTTCGCTGAGGTGACTTTAGTTACAAAGGCACTCGGTAACTTCACGGAGTTGACTTTAGTTTACAAAGGCACTGGGTAACTTCACTCCGCGGTGACTTTCCTTTCCGGAGGTAAGTCGAGGTAAGCACTCCACGGGTGGAAAGTCCGTGGTGGGGGTTTGGCAGCTATTTGCTGGTAACAGCGGGAGTCTGCAGCTCCGGGAGAACTGCCTTCTGTAGCCAAAATCCCCCCTTTTGAACGCCTGTCGAACTCGACGGCGGTTTCTTCGGGAGCCCGTCCCTTGCGTCCGGCGGCCTGTGATTGGCTTGGCATGGCGCACGGGGTTTATCCCTTTGGGCGCTGCGGCGGAGCCTTCCGGGCGGGCGAGTTCTTTCAACGGCGTTTTAGCTCATTGCCATCTCGTATCATCAACATCTCTCCTTTCCTAATAAACAAAAAAATCCCCCATACCTGAGCTGGTCGCTTAGGGTTACACCAAGCATATCAATGGAGGGCTTGTCGGGAAGATTGCTACCATTAAAGGAGACTAGATTGTCATTTTGATCCTGTTTAGACATAATCAGACATGATAGGATCTTTGAAACGTTAAATTCGACGAGCTTATTCTTATCCCAAGAGGAGACCCTCTCGAGGTAACCGTCCATTCTCTGCTTCAAAGCCCTACGAGCCGCTAGAGTTTGTGTACAATTTTATGCCTAAAAATCGAGAACTTATCAGAATAGCGGTTTAACTGTTTAACGATGCTCCGTTGACGTTGACATTTTTAACATCCTCTTCACTTTACCAAAATGTTACATATTAAAGACACAGGACTCTGAAAATAATAAGTATGTCAATTTTTCTTAGAACCCCCAACGTCGAAAAGGTCCCCAGCTAGATGCCAATTGAGGAGACGAAAAGGAAAAATCAATACCAATTTTTATTTAACCTTTTGGAATGCACACGTCATTAAATCATGATTCAGCGTCTTACACGAACCCGTTCAATATTATATAAACATTATTTTATAGTTTGTTGTTTTCCTGTAGATTTTGACTTTCAAAAGGGCCCCCAAACTCAGTGTGCCCATGGGCCCCGAACGCACTACTTCCCATACTCCAAGTTCTCACTGTGCCATCTTCACATTTCAATGAATGCATGACACTGTTATTGCGTGCAGGCGTATTCCCTTCCAGCTCGGTTGGCATCCAACGTACTACTTCTCATACTCTAAGTTCCTGCTCTGCTACCATCTTCTGATGATAATCAACCCGCGATAGGGAGGTTTTCTATTATAAGGACCATATTCACCGTGCAGACATTCCTAGAACTAATAGTTTCAACACATTTCAGTGAATGATAGACACGGTGTGTTCAGATGTATTCCCTTCCAGCTCGGCTGATATCCGACGTATCCATATCCATCCTGAAGTCGCCATAAATCTAGCCGGAGTCTGTGCTGTAAATATGGTTGCTGTAGCGATTGGTAAATACACGTATATCTGTAATCGTGCGGCCGCGTGTGTCTGGGCCTGGGTAGTGTACAACTCAGTTTGGGTGTATAAATAGCTGGGATAATGTTGAATGTTTTAACATAGTTCCACATAATACGCATTCGGAGTCCATTAGGCCGCCTGACCGCCCAACGCCTAACCGCCTGCACCGACGGACCGACCTGGACCGATACTAGATGCTGTAAACAGTCTTGCTCTGCATTGTGTGCATTGAATTATTTCTCCATCATCTCTACTCTCAACTCTCGGGGTGAACATCTCTAATGGAGATGGATCAATTTGTATATAGATATAAGATACAAGCTCATCGACTTTTTCAATCGCGACTTGAAAGCGTGGGTTTTTTAAAGAGAATTTTTTTTTACAGTAAGTACATAAATAAAACACGATTCTTACAGTTTAACACAACACATAATGTAGATTTTTTTAAAAATAAAACAATAACTTTGTTTACATCACTTTTATTTATACTTTAGCCGACCGGGTTTCGCTACTACTGTAGCTTCTTCAGGGCAGTATACAACGAAACTATGAACTAAGATGCACATGTGTTATGGATTGATCCATAACACATGTTCACACATTCGCCTCAGAGATCTTATTTCTACAGCATTCATTTTAGTTCATCCTTCCCTGCCAGTTCCATGTCTCACTGCCATACATCAGGGTTGGTATCAGCACTCCATTGTGAACTTTCTAGCTTCGCTTCTTTTTCGCATTCAGTCCTCCGTTAATAGAGTTTCCTGCATTCACCCTTCTTTCAATATCCCTATCAGGCACCGCATCATCAGCATACAACAGGCAACATACTTGCAGACTACTCATTTAATAATAACAAATAAAAGACTGTTACTGTAGTTTCAGGTAATTTTTTAAATTTAAATTGGAATTCGTGGATATTTTCTATAATTTTAAGATTGAAGGATAATTGTTAAAAAAAGTAAATCCTAGATATAGTTGGGTGTTTTGCATATGCTTAGTGGTGTTTTAATGTTATGCTGATACCTTGCGGATATATTAAATTGTATATTATTTGACTTTTTTTTTTTAAAAGTAATAATAAGGAACTCCACTGAAAAATGTAATAGCTTTAAAAACATATCGATCAGCAAACACTGATTCAGAACATATAACTTTTAATAAGTATAATTATACATAGAATGTATAAACCGTTATTTAAAACTTAAATAATAAATCATCCCATCAAAACACCTTGTTATATTGGTACCATTGCATTTGGAACATTTGATTGTTCGCTTTCTGTTATTGGATTAGTATGGATATTTTTATTTTTCGGTTTTGTTTTGTATTTTAAATATGTATTTTTTTTAGTTTTTGCGATATTGAAACTTAATTTGGGTGATTTTAATTTCTATAATTATAGTTCAATATATAACAAAAAACTGTTATTGATGAAAGAAATTGGGGTATTTATGAGCGACCCAATTGTCAATACCGATATTATGATAATGATAATGCTCAATACTATTATTATTCTTTGAGTTAATATGTTTTTCTTACCTACTTTTAGTTATGGTTTACTATGGATAAAATATAAAATTATGTACGGTAGAGCTCATCCCTGTTTTGACATTTGACATTCTAACCTCAAAACTGTAAAAAACTGACCGGCCATCGATTTGAAGCGTTTTGGCGGGCTTTGAAAAATTGAAACTTTGAAAATTATTTTAACTATGAAAACAAACTTTAGAAAAAAAAAGTGGTATTTTAGTTTGAACTTCATTATTGATAAACTTATTTTTAAATTGGATTGGAGTTGTTGCCTATTTTTTGTACATTTTAACTCCTGTAGGTACTTTAAACATTGTAAAAAAGTTTTTAGTGGAA
The DNA here is from genome assembly GCA_022606495.2 of Halesus radiatus. NCBI lineage: Eukaryota > Metazoa > Arthropoda > Insecta > Trichoptera > Limnephilidae > Halesus > Halesus radiatus. The sequence continues at coordinate 181,548 of JAHDVE020005513.1, forward strand.
AACGTATATGTTTTTTTTAAATTAACTTAATTATCAAAATATGAATAATTCTTTTTAAATATTTTAAACCGGATAAGAAGTCCAACTGCCCGGAGTCTGTTGGACCACGACTGGCATCCCTACTGTGAGGGTGAAGAGATGGTGAGAGAAATGTTGGCTAGTACCTACCACCTACATATCTGGTTTAAAGCCATAAAGCCATTTACCAGAACGATGCGGAGAGTATCCACCATCCGGAACGTTCCGCGAATATACTAATTTTTTTTCATATGCTTTATAATGCACAGGCAGTTTTCTCTAAACTGCATTTCTGCAGTGAACTTCCGTAAAAAATAAGATATTCAGACAAACGTGTATTATTGTTTTACCTCACTTTAAACCAAAAATCCCCCCGTCGGTATTAATATTACCCGGAAGGGAATCAGGAATGAAATCCATACGTGCGATATGAATTCAGCACATTTGAAAATTTTTGTTCTAAGAAATGGTTCATACAAAACATACTCGCGGCAAACCGTAAAAGCGTGCATACATTAGGAATCTGTTACATGACCGGGTACGCAGCGACTACGGGATTTGTTAATATCACATTTGTACGGAATAGTATTTTGGAAAAATCAATAGATGTTTTTCGGTGCTTTAAGCTGTTATTAAAATAAGTTGATGACTAAAAATGTCCCTTTTTTTATAAAATATACAACAATTTAAAACAATTTTTCATAACCTGTCCGATATTATATTATTCGTTAGTCGGAAACGTTTTACTGAATCGCCAAATTGTATCTTGTTGCTAGGTCGCTATTTTTTGGAGCAGTGCTGTGATGAAATTTCTTAAGATCTTGACAAAACGTAATAATAATTATGTAAAAGACCAACAACTTAGGATTTATAGGTAAGGGAATTTTTTCCTCCTTTTTTAATCTCCGTTTGAATTCGCAATGAGATAGGCCACGAACCGCTACTGCGCTTATATGTGAAATAACAAGTATAATATAAACCAGCTTTCATAATTTCTTCAAAAGATTCGTATTCACTTTGCAGCATTATTAAAAAATGTTTTTTTTAATGTTTATCTTTTGTCTATACTTGACATTATTATTTGTTATCATTCTGTATATTCCTGATGAGGAAAGCTTCGCTTTAGAAACATGTTGATATGCAAATATAAAGTGGTGATTACAAAGAATCATTTATAAATCACTTTTATATATGCACGCGGGGTTTTGAACCCGCCACACCTGAGCCCGAAACTGAGGAGCTTAACGTCGGAGGTTTTCATGATTCCGATTGGGATATTGTTGATAGATAGTTGGGGAACTAATCTCGCTCCTCTGGTGCCCTATCCTGCCCGAGGTTCGGTATCATAAGAGCGATGAATGGATGTCCTGAACATATCAATTGTCAGGTAGGTGTCAAAGCCACAATGGGCGACGTCCTTCTGTATTATCATTACTCATGTTGTCATGAAAACCATCTTAGTCCATTAACAAATGGGTGTAATGATAATTTTGTCTGTATTTTTACTAAAATAAGTCCAGTCGCAAGTAGTGGTTGAGTCTCTTTTATGGTAAATTCATTTAAGCCTTGGACACACAGAGCGATTTCAACGCGGCTATTTAAGGGGAACGGCTGCGTTGTCTGTTTCATACAAAACTGAATTTTGGATTGGAGGCCAAAATACCCATCCAAACTGATTGATCTATTTTTTAATTAAAGGTTTATTAAATATCTAGTACGGATGAGAAGTATTTCATTTATTTATTTTTTAAAATTTCTTAAGTATGTGCCATGAAAAAAAAAACTATTTTCATAATTTTATAGGCAGTCAAGAAAATTATTTGCGGGTTTATCGTACTTTGTAAAAAATATATCATATTTGATATGTAAGTATGATTACATAAATAAAATTATAAAAATAAAATACTAAGCAAAATAAGGATTTTTCGGGTCGATATTTTAAATTCTGTCTGGAATATTTGTGTTCATTTGTATAAATTTGTCGTTTTTAATTTAATTTAAAGTCCACCATAATGCTTATTTTAATATTTTAAAAATAGAATAAATTTTAAATTTAATTATATTTTCCAAGCAGATGGGTTAAAACTTTTTTTAAATCACCGTTAGCCCCTAAATAATTGTTTAAAATCGCGAAAAATCAATTCCTTTAATGGCCGATATTTCATAAGGTAAAACAAAAATAAATAAAATACTTCTCATCCGTACTAGATATTTACTAAACCTTTAATTACAAAATAAATACATATTATTCAGTTTCGATGGGTCCAATTGGTTCCAATCCAAAATTCAGTTTTGTATGAAACAGGCACCGCAGCCGTTCCCCTTAATAGTAGCTTCAAATCGCTTCGCTTGATGAGGTATTCGCTGCGAGTAATTCAAATAATGGCTTTCAAACATTTGCGCGATTCGATGAGAACATGTTCAATTCTTATCGCGATAAGCGCGCCATTTTGGAGTTCACGTGACCCAGTCGCCGGTTTTCGATTGTTGTCGCATGTCTTCGCCACTACGCAGCGCTGTTGTCGATCGTCTAACTTTTGTCAATGTCTTTATATTTCATATCAAACGATTCCGTGGTTTCAAAAATACAAAATACGATATTTTTTTACAGTTCACTCGCTACTTCCTACCTGCAGTTCGAGACATTCTAGTAGGTCCGTGTGATTCTCTACTAGCGGCTAGAAGAAATTGTCTGCCAAATCGCTGTGTGTGACCGAGGATCTAAAACAAATGATGTAGAAAAAATATTGTGATATTACCTGTCGGCTATCGTATTCCTAGTCTCATATAACGCCTGAATAATATAGTTACTGCAAAATGTTAGCACGTCATAATCATATATGTTCTTTTTCAACATTTTTACATGTTACATATTTGATATGAGATTTTATTTAGATATATTGTCAATCTAAACCAGTCATCTGTCTAAAACGCGACCCCCATGGACCGGTCTACCAGCTAGAGAAACTCGGTCAATAAGTTCAATATACCCGTTCACATTTGTTATCGGCAGCATGAGAATGAGCTCCGTCCATAACGTAAATAATGGCCTGGACTCGCCAAAGCTCATTAATTTTATTAACATTCATATATCGTCAAGATCAACCCGACAATTTTTTTATTTGCCCGCATGCAGGACCAATCTTAGGATAAATTCTCCAATTCCCCGTATTTGCGCGCAATATAACGCATAACATCGACATTCTTCACAATACCCTTTCAAAATATGTGTACGTTGTAATACGTATGACCACAAATTGATGCACGAGTATAAAATGTAACGAGAGCATCTCCTGTCCCGATCCTATATTCCTCTTCCTCTTCCCCCTTCCTCCTTATTTTGTTTTTTCTTTATCCTGTTAGCTTCATAAACAAAACATCTGTATTTAACCACTGTTAGCACAAGAAACTTTGTTGGCTTCCTTTATTTAAATTTGTATTAAAAGCTGTTTGTTTCTTACAAATAAATAAATAACTTTATGAAACGAGCTGTCAGCATTAGTCTTTCCTCCTGTGTTGAAACCGGGACCTCGCCTGGAGCTCTTAAATGAATACCTTAGTAGTCCGCCTCACAATGTCGCCCAACTGGGTGCACATATAGTTCCCTAGATTTACACAGTACAGAGATAGGTGACAGAAAGCTATTTATATTTTTCTAAAACTTTTTCCCTTCTAAAATCCAAGTTGTTTTCCTGCATCACATCGTTGCTCTAAGTAAAATATGTTGGAAAATTAGCAGGAATCAGCGATGGAAGTAGAACGAGAAAAATTGGCATCGAAAATCGGTCGGACAATAAATCCTAAACGGTTTAAACACTATTTGCTGGGCGCATTAACTCTATTGGCAAGACAAGTTCATCTGCCTCGTGGCATATTCAATATACCTTGTTTCCGTGGACCGTTGTGAGAATATTAGTTGAAGGATAAGCGAACCAGTTATTTTAGCAGGCGATTGCCTTTCACGTCTGTGTGAATAAACGCGATTGATGTTTCCATGGAGAAATTTGGGATGTGGTAGAATAATATTTAGATTTTGCAGCGTCGGCGTCGGCGTCGGCGTCGTCTTCCTTTCCGAGGTTGACGTTGACGAGGCTTCTCTCGTGACCTGATTGTGTGAATCCAAAACATCCGAATAATATTGTGAGTTTGAAAACACCTTTTGTGATTTGATGTTACATGTATATTAGAATGTTGAACTAGGTCGAATTATTTGAAATGACTCAGTTTTTAAATAGAAGGAAGAATGAGTGATTGTTTTTATATTGTAGTATCGATAGTTCAATTAGTTTGCACGAAGAAAACATGAATCAAAGCGATGGAAGTTTAAGCAGATATTAAAAATATGTTGATATTTGAAGAGTGTATACGGAATTTGTAATAAAATAAAATAAATAAATGAAAGTGAGAATTACAAAATCCAAATAAATTACTAAACGAAAGAAACAATTTACATTATTAAAAAAACGTATATATGTAAATCAAATTTAATAATGCTATTAGTAAGTTCTGCAAGTCTTTTTATTTTTTATTATTTTGACAGCTGTTTCGGCGTTCAAAGACATTTTCAAACTGCGGTTAATCTTACTTGAATTGGTTAAATTTTACTAGAAATTAAAAATATGTAAACGAACCATAATGATCCTAATATAACATTAATTAAAAGTAAGGAAAATTCTTTATTCACCGCTTCTCAGAATGTTCACATTATCAAAACATTAAAAAAAAGCAATTAAGAAAATAAGTTTTGAGTTTTGAAATGAGTTTTGAAACTCATCGGGATTGCTTTAGCAAGAAATAAATATATATAAAAAAAAAATAAAAAATAAAAAAAAAATATTATCATTTAAATACGGGGAAATTTATTATAAATGTGTAAACCTCACAGAATTTTATAACTAAATCGGTTATACCGATAATAAAATCATTATTTTCAAAAACCCGTCAAAATTTGAAGTAAATAAAATCATACAAATAAGTCGTCACAAGGTGGATTAATCGCAATTAGAAAATGGCCTTGAACGCCGAAATAAGTGTCATAATAATAAAAACTAAAAATAATTGAAGAATTTAATAATGACATTATTAAATTTCATTTAAATTAAATGGAGTTTTACGAATTAAACACAAAAACAATTAATAATTTACATGTGTTGTCTTTATACAGTTTTGCATCGATATCATCTCATTTCAACGTCAACATTTAAACGATGTCGACCAAAGAATGAAAAGATATTAGCCTTAAATCGACTGTTGACTAATATTTTGAATTGTTGAATAGAATCACTTTGAAACAAAGGGCATCAAAATCGATTGAGATCAAACTGGACCGCAGTTTAAAGTAACAAAACATAAAAATGGATAAAACGGTGAACATTCCAAAAATACATAAGAAGAAGAAGCTAATTGGATTGCTGCAGTTCGACGACACGTAAACAAACATGCCGGTGGTGTAAATGAACCTAAAAGTGTAGTGGAAAATTGCAACGAAATTCCCGAAAAGCCGACGATGGAAGATGGGAGTGAAACAAAAGTCTAAACAATACCGAAATACAAAGAATTTAGTGAACAAAGAAGCTAAATTTAATCTTTTTACAAATGCCGTGTCTTCGAAAACGCAACAGTGCCTTCTTGACCGTAAAGAGTTCGACAATAACGACGCAATAATAGTTCTAAAGAAGTTAAGAGTTAAAGTTTCAACTGCCTCGTGCTCATTTTAAGACATTGTGACACTTTGCTTAAAGCAATCTCCTTGTAATTACAGTGCCTCTAAGTCTAGATTTAAACACAGATAACAAACACTCAAAGACTGAAATAGGCCTAGACGTAACCATTGCTTTAGATGTTTCGTTTACAAAGAAGGGGAGGATGATGAGGACTTGAGCCGAAACTGAAGTTGGAAGCGGCTGAGCAGGTGTAGATGGTGTGTGGCGTCCTTCCCCTGGCGGACCGTTGTTGGACTGTTGGTCCCGTGCTGTGTGTCGTGGTGGCGGGGTCGATATGTTGGCTTCTGGTTCGGCCCCACCAGAAGCAGATCGTCTCACCACCGTCGCTTTAAGATGTTGGACGTATTCCGTGGCCTGAAGAACTTGATCAAAGTCAGCTACGTCCACATCGACTCCCCCGTCTTCCGGCTGCATTACTCCATCACCGTCATCATCCTCATCGCCTTCAGTCTCATCGTGACCACCAGGCAGTATGTCGGAAACCCCATCGACTGTATCCACACCAAGGATATACCGGAAGACGTCCTCAATACTTATTGTTGGATCCACTCCACCTACACGCTGAAGAGCTTCTTTAACAAGAAGGTTGGAGTTGAAGTTCCTTACCCTGGAATCGGAAACAGCAGAGACAAACAAGGGAAGGAGGATTTAAGCGACAAGAAAATCTACAAGTACTATCAGTGGGTGTGTTTCTGCTTGTTTTTCCAGGTGAGTTTCACATTTTATTGCTAATTCCTCATGTAATGTGCAGATACATCGTATTATTAAATTTTTGTGTACAGTGCCAGGGAACATTTCTCCCTCCTCCTGAGTCAACTGTGGTTACAGGTGTGTAAATGTGGAGATATTCTTCTCTACCCAATGAGCGGGCTGCCTATTGCTACTGTAGGGTTTTATTTTTTTATTTCAAAGAATTGTAAACTGTGTTTTATGTGCTAGGGGCACTTGTTGATGGCAATCTTAGTAAGGTAATGAAGGGAATAAAATGGAATTTGGGCGGAGACGGAGGGGGTTGGAGATAGAGAGATAATGTAAAGTGTATTCCCGAAAGATGAACCACTGGAGTTCGCGACAATAGCATTAACTTATTGAAGCTTCAATATTAATTATTGAAAATAACCTCAGTAAGAATATGAAACAGAAGAAGGCTCAGTAAATTAACAAGGATACGGTCACGACTGAAACTCGAGAATTCTCGTTGAATTCCGTCATGTCTATGAATCTCAGAACCATTAATAGTATTCTTAAATTATTTCTCATATATTGGCTGCCATCTTTGTACAGAGCACAATGTTCTGACCGAACGTGATTGCACCCATTCATAGACGGTCTCTTGAATATCCCTATTAATTCATTTTACGGAACATTGATACAAATGGCGGAATTCTTTTATTTCCTGTTGCTTCTTGTTTTTTCATATTTTCGTTGAGAGTTATTGATGTTATTTTCAATGAATAATTTTACTACTTGTTCATTGATCGCATTTGCTTTCTGCGATGAGTGTAAAAATATTAATTTCTTCCTTAATCATAGCAACGCGCACTCAACTCTGATTTGTATATTTATAGTAACCATACAGACCCAAACAATATCGTTTATTGTTTCGACAATAACAGTAGAATCAAAATTTATTCACCACTTTGCCTTAGCCACAAAATTTTATTTTATCTTTTCTGTTTAAATTTTTAACTGATAAATGGAAAAATATAACAATAATTCTAATGCAATGAATATGATTTATTAATATACGCCCATTACAGGCTTTTACATGGACATTTACAAATAATATTGAAAATGTACATATGTTTTATAATAGATAACATAAAAAGAAACAACATAATTTGACTCTTTTATCCAGACTTAAATAGTTTCAAATAAGCTAGCTCTACTCGATGAAAAAAATCATACTAATGCATGCTTATACTGTAACATTGATGTGCCAAATATGTTAACAACATCCAAGTATTTGTTCCCCAGATGTAGAATCCGTCGCATAGGGGAATAATATTGCGACGCTGAAGTTGAATTGTTACAATAAATTGATAGGCTCTGTCTTGTAATACCAGGTACATGAAAATAAATCAAATATAGCAGTTCAGTGGTATAAAACATTGAATTAAAAATCTTAAATAAACATGTTAAATCGCAAACAATTCTACGTTCAGATGATGTTTCTAAATTTAACGAATAAAGTAGATAATCGTAGTCCTAGGAATACTCATTCTAAATTTTACGTATTTACGTTGGATTCTTTCAATAGAGTGAGAATGAACTTCAGTGCATAGATTTACTGGATGCGTGTTTAACGAGAAGCTACTGAATTGTTGTCCCGCTTGTGGTATAACAGAAGTACGTCGCGCCTCTCCCGCTTCCCCTCGAGTCGTAAGCTAGCGCCCATTGAAATATATGGCGCAGTGTCCTGTCGGTATCACGCATGAGGTTTATGTTGATTCTCTACCGGACCGCCAGAGAGTGGCCTCAGTATGCCAACGGACAGATATCTACCATTTTCATGCAGCGACTTGTGCAGTGTGCTCCCTTCCACACCGTATCTATCTGATAGCCCTCTGGACCTACACATTTTGTTTATCTCTCCTATTTATGAATGTTATAGCACTTAGTAATAATAATAATAACAAAGCATTTATATAGCGCAATTTCGTGTTCTTTCACTTCAAGTACGCAACAATTAACAAAAATATTACCAAGTCTCAAATGAAATATGAAACAGAAAATACACTGAAATTAAAAAAGGTAACGTCGCATTTGGGACTCGAATCCAACACTTCTCGATCTCTGCCGGACCAACTGAGCTAATGCCTCTTTATTGCTTTCCGTCATAGACGCATTATCTAGCTTGCAAATCAATTCAGGTAGAATTTTACAATCATGTAGAAAAATAGTAGTCATAAATATATGGGAAGTAATTGAGAATGATATAGCTTGAAGTATGATGTCGATAAAAATGACTGAAAGCAATTAGGTGGCATTCGCGCAGTTGGATAGAGGACAGGTCCCGGATAGACCGAGAGGTTCGATTCCCAGGGACGACGGTAACATTTTTATTTTCTGTTTTTTTTTTCTGATTAATATTTCATTTGATTTTTGTTAATTATTATTTTCAATGCTTTAAAAAATATTACACTACAAGTTTTAATTCTCATAAAAATTGAAATTTAAAAGTAATGATTTACTATAATATTTGTTTTTCTCATCTCTTCATAAGTACTTACTATTATACTATAGTCAAATTACCTGGTATACACAATTGCTTTTTTCTGTACTATTCTTCATATCTCTTTATACTTAATTATTATACTATTTTCATATATTATATTACCATGCTATGTCAATTCTAGTTTTTTCCCCTTCTATTTTTGTATAATGGCACTTAATATAAACTAAATTTGTCAATTTGACTGTCCTAAAACGGGATTTGTTCCTAGTTGGGCAGTCAAAGATTTCCCACATTTTGTTGTTAAATAATGTGTTTCAAATAAATAAATATTATTGCTAACTTTATTCACCGGTCATCCCCTTCTGAGATTCAGATTAGTCCTCCGTTCCATCGGATTGTCCAACATTACATATACTTGCAGTGACTCATCATCATCCTCGTATTATTACACGAGTTGTTTAATTGTTGTGTGGGCCATTAGCAGTTGACAGAGACTGCGAGCGTCACTGGCCATTTGTTCTCCCGTGAGATAAAACGAATCGTGATCCGCGTGATACTTTCCAGTTCGCGAGTTGTCGCGCTGAGTAAGTGCTTCCTCGTCCCGAGTTGGCTCCGGGCCAGTCCTCTGACCGCTGACCACTGACTACTAGAGACTAGAGACCGGAGACCAGCTGGGCCGAGGCCTTTAGCCACGGTGATCTCGTTACCTCCGTGATTCAGAGCGGTTAATCAATTCGGGCTGCAAGGAACAATGCAGATCTTTATTAATAAATTGACATATAACTTACTTGTTGGTCGTATTCTAATGTGGGTTGTGGTGTCATTTCCTCGAAGCTTGCATTAGATACGTTTCTACATTATAAATTGTCTTAATATCGTAATGCTTTCTACATATCCAAGAGTTTTGTTATTTTTTAACTTTACTTAGATACAGCGGTTCACACATTGCTAGTTAGCTATTCCTTCTTTATTTTTTCATTTCATTTCTAGTGCATTCACGGGCGTTCTTCTCAACTTTTCGAATGAGCAATCTGAGTCACCGATCAGTCAAGTGTTTTGTTAAGTTGTTTGCCTGTTTCCAAGCATTTTTCATCCGAAATTGTCTATGGAGGTCCCTGCCCACTATGAAATAGTATCCGCCCACTTTCATACACGATGAAAGAGTAACTTAACTTTTGATAGTGCCGCGAAACACAATGTTCGTTTCGCACATTTGACATTTGACGTTTCTCGATGAGCGAAAAAACAAGACAAAATGTAGCTTAAAATTAATAAAATAAGTTGGGATTTCTTCAGCTCTATTTGAAAGATACAATAAACTTGTTTTGACATAATAATCGAATCGCGTAAAAAGGATCGTAAACTAATGACATTTGACATTTCGATGATGTTTGTTCACCCTGTTGTCACTTTTTATAACTAGTTTTCTGCTGAGGAGAACTTTAATTCATAAAAATCGATATCCTAAATTGATCGAGAAATTCGTTGTGAAGAGCTTATTTGTGCGTTAGAACAGTGTTGAGGCAAAATTTCAGCTAAGCCGTTGCTCAGTAAGGTTGGAAAAACGGCCGTCAGTCTTCTATCGTCCTCACTCTACCGGATCCATGTTGTACAACCATCACTGAGTAGCTATCAAAATTCCGCTGTGGACTGCTACTAGCTTCCGTACATGTAATTTTACTAGAGACTCCAGCAGTAGAGAATTACTTGCATTCTCCCTTCCGCCTACGTCAGATATGCACAACACGCGGCCCACTTGGCAAAATAAAAATAAATCCGCATCATTCGGCCCACTTGGCCAAATAAAATAAATATAAATAAACAGCATTAAGTTGTTGGTTTGATCTTGGGCGTTGAAAATATTTCCCCGCATAAAGTTTCTTTATGCGTGCTATAATTGATATTTTCATTTCCATTTTATAGACAGGTACTCGTACATGATGTTTTAAGCACAAGTAACGGAAGTAAGTTATGATATTTCTAATTAATAGCAATCGTTCGGATTTCCGGTTGCCACGATCAAACTATTAACCGTTTCCGTTCTCTTTTACAAAATATTTATTTACTTTATTCATTAAATTTAGAAACATTATCTGAATGTAGAATTATTTGCTATTTAACATGTTTATTTAAGATAGTTAATTCAATGTTTTATACCCCTGAACTGCTATATTTGATTTTTTTTCATATTAATACCACACTCCCAATTGCTCCCAACCGTCTGGAGCCAGTGAGACTATGGCATCCCCAATTGGGGTATGTTGGGAGGCTGAAGGGATTGGTAAGAGGAAGGAGAAGTGGGAGAGGAAGGTGGAGAAATTCCTGTCTATTCAGATCTGGTCACCAAATACGGCTAAAAGCCATTTCAAGCAACGTTTGAATTTTGAATGATGGTCTTTCACCAGGGCGATACTGAGAGCATTTTCCACTCTGGAACGTGTGCAAATATACTATATATTAATTTTAAGTGAATTAATTGGGAAACAAAACAAATTAATTAAATAAAATTTACTTGAGCAAGCCGGGATTTGAACCCGCGCCCTCGGATTTGTAGTCGAGAGCCTTTCCCCTTGACCATGGAGGCCGCCGTGATTGCTTTTCATGTACCTAGTAGGACAAGACAGTACCTACCATTTTATTGTGACAATTCAACTTCAGCGTCGCAATATTATTCCCCTATGCGACGGATTCAACATTTGGGGAACAAATTCTTCGATGTGTTGACATATTTGGTACATCAATGTTACAGCATAAACATGCATAGAACCAAAGCGCACACCTAATACTAAGTTCGGTGATCGTGCCTTCGGAGTGTCAGGACCTAAAGCCTGGAATGAACTGCCGCATGACTTAAGAATTATCAAAGACTCAACAGAATTCAGAACTAAACTTAAAACACATCCTTTCAGACAATCATATCCATAAATTGAAGAAATTCACCTGGAAATTGCTTAGCTAGGCTAGCCGGTTAGTACTTACCTAAAGTCATTAAATAAATAAAAAATAAAAAAAATTCACGCATCGGTGCGCAAATGCGTCCATAGCCCGCAACACTGTAAATAACCGAAGTGTAAAATAAAAAAAATTAAAAGTTAATATTTATTAAAAGCTTCTTACGCTTTTTAAGGAAATTTTTGAGTTCTAAAATTCATTTTATGAATACTTTCCAGCCCTAAAAATTATAAGTATCTCAATAAATACCAACTCTTCTTGTGCCACCAATCTTCCAATAAATGTAACATCAATAGAAAAGGAGCAACAAATAACCATGCAAAACTATCATCTCTATAAATAAATTTTCTAATAAAACTGTGTTCATCTGAAGCGACCTGCCAGGTAAGTATGTTTTTCTATATCTGTTTGTAAATAATTAGTTAAGAAATATTTGTACAGCGCCCTTGAGGTGATTTTTCACAAAAACGGCGCTATACAAATCGTCCAATTATTATTATTATTATTATAACGGTTTTTTCATCGAGTCGAGCAAGGTTATTTGAAACTATTTATCATCAAATTATGTTGTTTCTTTTTATGTTATCTATTACAAAACATATGTTCCTTTTCAATATTATTTGTAAATGTTCATGTAAAAGCCTGTAATGGGCGTAAATAAATAAACAAATATTACAGAATATTGTGACAAACTTGGAACCCCTGATTGATCCAGACATGGCATTAAATATAAACAATTAACGTATTACGAAATGCGATATTTTTGTAGATAGCTAGTTAAATTTTTTGTTTTATAATGGTATGTACCTATCGGCACCGGACAATTTGATGCAATTGCAATCCAATAATTTTTTTTAGTCTACACTGATTTCGCCACCTACTACACAGTTAACCATGTCAAGCGGGTACCCCCTACCCCCTGCGGCCCGCGAACATATTGAAAATTGGCTAAAGTGATCGTGCATCACTGGTGTATGTCCTCATCAGCCCTCCCATCTGTCGCGAACATTTTTCACAAATGTAGAAACTCATGAAATTTTTCCGATGGTTCGTCTATAAATTTTTATCAGGTGTTTTCGCATCATCTTGACTATTTATTTGAAACGTTTTTGTCAACTGTCCGTAACAAGTCACCTGAATAGGAAAGTTGGCAAGGAACGCAAACATTGAAATATTTGAACACAGAAGACAATCGGAGACCGCGGCACTTCAAAACTTCTTTGAAATAAAGGATGTCTTCTACGAACATAATGGAAACGGACCGAAGAAATAATTATTTCTTTTGATATCCGATACGAACTTCTCCTCTTGAAATGTGAGCAAATTTACTGACTAATTATTTAATACTTCCTTCAAAAACACATAATATTCAATTCTAACCTCAAAAATACTCATTATAGCAATATTTGGAAGCGTTTTTCAAGTAGAGCCAAGCCGACACGACACTTGCATCGTTGGTAAATACAGTCAAATGAAACTATAGATGTGTAATTATTTTTATATGAATTCCTCACAAGAGTCCCAAGTGCTCCCAACCGTCTGGAGCCAGTGAGACTATGGCATTCCCAATTGGGGAATGTTGAGAGGCTGAAGGTATTGGGGAGGGGAAGGAGAAGGGAAAGAGGAAGGTTGGGAATACCTGGCTATTCAGATCTGGTCACCAAACACGGCTAAAAGCCATTTCAAGCAACGTTTCAATTCTGAATGGTGGTCTTTCACCAGGGCGATACTGAGAGTATCTTCCACTTTGGAACGTGCGCAATATACTATATATTATTTTTAAATGAATTAATTGTGAAACAACACAAATTAATTAAATAAAAATTACTTGCGCACGCCGGGATTTGAACCCGCGACCTTCGGATTCGTAGTCGAGAGCCTTTCCCCTCGACCATGGAGGCCGTCATTATTAATAAGGGGTAATTAGTTCACACCACCGTTTCTGAAGGGAAGCTTTGCTTCTGAAACATGTAGATATTTATATATTTTAAACGGTGGTTATATTGAAACTGATTAATTTAAAGCGAGACAAACTTTAATTCTATCTCTCCGAATATGTGCTTAAAGACATCAAGTTTTCCACGTATCTACATAATTATTGTAAAGCCATTACAACAGACAACAGGCGACATCTGGCCGACAGATTTACTACTTTTTAACAACGCCCAGAGGCGTAGCTAGGGTATTTGGCGCCCGGAGACGAACTATACGGGGTGTGCTGGGCCGCGTCGAACGAATCTACATAGGCATTGTAAAGCCATTACAACAGACAACAGGCGACATCTGGCCGACAGATTTACTACTTTTTAACAACGCCCAGAGGCGTAGCTAGGGTATTTGGCGCCCGGAGACGAACTATACGGGGTGTGCTGGGCCGCGTCGAACGAATCTACATAGGCATTGTAAAGCCATTACAACAGACAACAGGCGACATCTGGCCGACAGATTTACTACTTTTTAACAACGCCCAGAGGCGTAGCTAGGGTATTTGGCGCCCGGAGACGAACTATACGGGGTGTGCTGGGCCGCGTCGAACGAATCTACATAGGCATTGTAAAGCAATTACAACAGACAACAGGCGACATCTGGCCGACAGATTTACTACTTTTTAACAACGCCCAGAGGCGTAGCTAGGGTATTTGGCGCCCGGAGACGAACTATACGGGGTGTGCTGGGCCGCGTCGAACGAATCTACATAGGCATTGTAAAGCCATTACAACAGACAACAGGCGACATCTGGCCGACAGATTTACTACTTTTTAACAACGCCCAGAGGCGTAGCTAGGGTATTTGGCGCCCGGAGACGAACTATACGGGGTGTGCTGGGCCGCGTCGAACGAATCTACATAGGCATTGTTATTTTAAATTTAATATAAGTATCGTTTTGTTACATTGTAGTGGCGAATGAATAATACCATTCAAGAATAATGTAATTTCTGTTCTTCTTGTCCACCGCCAAACTAGTAAATTCTATCAATTCTTGTCATTCACAACATATCAAAATTGTTACGAGGTTGACGGGAGAGAATGAATTATATCATGCATTAACAAACGGAAGAATGCGCTGCAGGTGACTATTTTGAACCTTATGCCTTTTTATCCACGGTAAAACAAATAAATGCGGTCGATTTTTGTCATTCAATAATTAAATTCCAAAAAATATTCAGCCGCGATATCTTTTAGTATTAAAAAAAACGTGAATCTTTAAAACCATCGGTTTGGTGATGTAGAGCGAATCAATGAGAAAGGGGTGTAAGAAGAATACATAACGCGGATGTGAATGGAAGAAGAAGCCGGGGACGCCCGAGGAAGACATGGCACCGTTAAATTAATCAAATACTTGAGTCGGGCTATCTCAGAAGTCGGAATAATAGAAGAGAATGTATGAATGTGAATGAAGCAAAAAGCGTACGCCAAGATCGAGTTGTTTGGCGGTCCGTCCTTTCGCCTACCCCTGCGGAGAAACGTTGTACGTTTTAGGTAATAAAATATACAATATATTTTAATGTAAAAAATCAATTTCAAATTATGAGAAAAAAATATACGAGTATACCCCGTTTTGGCGCCCCCCCTAGTCTTGCGTCCGGGGAATATGCCCCACGTGAACCCCCCTACCTACGCCTCTGACGACGCCGATTCTATCTCAGGGAAACTGTCAAACTGAAATAAATAATAAAACGTATTACAGGAGTGTCCACAATCAATAAAACTACAAACGGGACAGAACTCTGTTCATGCTAATCGGTTTATGATGACATAAAAGTTTCGTTGGACGTTTATAGTTATACATTTAAAAAGTGCTAATTAAGTAGTGTGTGAATCAGTGAAATATATTTAAGATCGTAAAAATCTCTCGGTTTGTCTTATGTCAAATTAGTTTCTATTATATAAAATTATTCTATTTATTTGAAAACTTATGACTTTATATTAAAATGACGTATGACCGTCATTGACAATATTTTACTGTCACCCGTTCATTTTATTTTGACATGAAAACTAGATTATTTATTCATAAATTAAAAAAAAAAAAACAAATACATTAGCCACTCATCTCACTAGGACAGTTCTGTGTTGAGATGAGCGGCTTACAATTTTTAGTGAAACGACATATAAAATAATAATAAACGTGTAATTATATACATGATAGTTTCGACTAAGTTTTATAATCTTAAAGTATATTGCAGGGAAAAAGAGAGAAGGGACTATCAAGTAAGCAGAGTATTTTATGTTTGGTTTGGTTTTATTATGTTTTAAATAACATTTGGTTGTGATATATTTATTGAGATAAATTATATTTACAGTTAGTAGTTGTTTCAGAGTGGTGGACATGCAATTATAAAGTTAGATTGCGTAATACTTAAAATGTTTTTGCCCGTGTGAGGTATGTGTTATCGGGATATTCAGGGTTTTATTTGTTGAGGATCTGGTTTTCATTGTGGTTAATTGCCTTGGAATATGAAGTTTGTGTTCGAAGAGGTGTAATAATACATTTGTCATATATTTATCTTATTGTCATGACGTCAATTATATATAAAAAAATTAACACCCTTTAATATATCGTTATGGCTATATTAGGTATAAGAGTATGTAAATGGTAACTACTTTTCGAAAATAAGTAAATAGTTCATTTCTCGATTAAGATGCTGATTTACTAGCAAATGATTTAACCGTTAGAGTGCGGCCCAGCGCCATCGCGCTGTATGTTATAGTTACGTAAATTGTGACTCAGCGCTATAGCGCTGCAATATTCAGTGTGATTTTTGTCGTCCTCTGGAGAGCACGTGTTATATTGCGGTTGGCGCGTATCTTGATAACTCTATTTATTGTTTATCTTTTTAAAATAAATACACCCTCAAGTGAATCGATATTTTTTACCATGTCGGAAGTGAGTTCTATTGCGGATAATCGTAATGTATCAAATGATAGAGGCACTACGGACGACGAGACCTTTGTTCCCATAAATAAAAACCTGGGACGACGGAAGTGACATTCGAAGAATGAAGAATAGATTAATCGCAATAAAAGATTGCGAATAGAAAATGAATCTACGGATTCGTTTTCAAAAACACAATTGTGAAGTGAAATAATGTTGTGTTTTTTTAATCTTTAAAAAAATCACTAAATTTCTTAAAGTTATTGCATTTTTATTGATTACAATATTTTTTATTTATTTAAAAACACAGAATATCTGTAGCAATATACATACATACTTGCAAAATTAGCATATCACTAAAACCGTTAAAGTCTGATAACCGTGATACTCGTTTGTGTGAGATTTGCAGTCTCAAAATACGATTCGGTGGATTATGGATTATTAGTAGTAAAAGAATTTTAGGTATTTGAATCATGCATTTTATCATGTAGACAATGGGTATTCAGTCTTCGTTATTACTGTGAATATTGAAGAGATCTATTCTCGTATCTTTATTTCCAACTGGATCCAACCAGTCAATTGTTTATTTTGATCATTCGGAGAAGGCGCACTTTCTTTTTATAAAGAACGCCGACGTATGCAGAAGCAGTTGTTTCTTGTAAAACGGCAAATTGTTTACGTGGATTGTCAAAATGAGAGAAAATTGTCCATACGTTCACACCAGCGCCGTGTACTTCAAAAAGAATATTCAGAAATAAAATTGCACGTTCCGGACCACTTCAATTGAACTGTGCGAAACATGCTCGGGATATCACTATCGTAAATAAGGATCGCGCTTTTTTGGTGCCTTTCAAATAAGCCATCATTTTTAATTTAGCTGGAAATTGATCACTTATTACTCACAAGTGAATTATAATAGCTTTTTCAATCTTTTAAACTGCCAAGAGCATTGTTATCTGCAGATCTCCAGTTAGTGTGTGGAGTGGAGGAGCCTGATTCATCGGGGGAGTTGGCGTAGAGTCACGATCCTCAGCAATGCTGGAAAGGCTGAAGAATGAGTCAACAGGAAAATAAATTATAGTCGTAATTAATAGATGACTGTAGAAGTTGCACTCGGATACCCACTCTGTCATCGTCATCAAGTAACAGACAACTAGTGGCTTTGATGTTGAATGGTGAGTATTGGATACTCTCTAAGTCTTCTGTACGAGCCTTCTGGCTTCTAGCTTTTGGAATAGCCCTCAGCGTCCATTGTTGATGTCTCCTGTTTCATCAATTATTGGCGGCACTCACCCATCCAAAGCGAAATGTCAAAAAAAAAAATTTGGCCAGCCTCTCGGAGTGCGTGAATCATGCTCCACCTTCGGTATCCGAATTTCCGGCGTAGAGTGTTAACGTAAGACCTAATAGAGGAGTGATGTCGACAGCGTCATGGCGTTTAACCTACTGTCGGGGAACAATCAGAGGCTCCTGCTGCTGCTCCCGCCACAGTGTGGGGGCACATCGGCAACTGGCAACAAGTGGGTCACGGTCGTGTTATGACAGCCGCACCGCAGCCGTGGGGCAGGTTGGACCGAAGCCAGGTGGTAGCTGGTAGCTGGAGGGACGACTCGAAAGATACGAGAGTCGAGGCGGAAAAGCGCTCTCCATAAAAATAATTTAGTTTAGACTGTTCGAGGGTTTACCTAATGTTTATTTTTCCAGTTAAGTTAGGGGGAAGGACCAAGTTCAAACACTCACCTCAACCCATGCAAGGCTGGGGACAAATCATTTAGATATTCCTACAGGTTGAATGATCAATGTATAGCGTTCTTTACTTATTTATTCCTGAATAAAAAGTAATTATGGAAAAGAAATTTATTGTTATTATTATTAGTAATAAAATAATCCTCAGAAATAATTATTAAGTATTTTTGTGTTTAATTCGTAGAACTCCATTTATTTATTTTTAAATTTAAGGTAAATAGAAGTTCTGCAAGCATTTTTAATTTTTCATTATTGTGACAGCTGTATCGGCCTTCAATTCCATTTTCAAACTGCGGGTAATCCACATTGCGACGACTTATTTATATGATTTTATTCACTCTGTATAGTTTTGGAAAAAAATGATTTATTATCGGTAAAATCGATTTAGTTAGAAAATAATTAAAATTCTCTGTTCTATGAGGTTTTAACATTTATAATGTGTTTCCCCGTATTTAAATGATAATGTTTTCTTAATTGATCTATTTAAATGTGTTATATTGTTTTGATAATGTGAACATACTGAGAAGTGAAGAATATTAAATGTTCTTTACTTTATTAATTAGTGTTGTATTAGAAACAATTATAGGTATATAATAGAAATAATCACAGGTAACGATTGAACGAAATCATTAACGTAATCAATGTTGAAACATTATATACGCTCGATATTATCATTATTATCTATTTATTATTACTTACTTACTACTATTTACTTCTTATTACTTTCTGATTACTACTTATGACTATTTACTTATAATTCTATTTTTTTGACATCCTTTTTATTATTTATTTAATACTATTTATATAATTTTTATTTTTATTTATATACTATTATTTACCTATTTTTATCATTATTATGTACTTATTATTATATACCTATTAATATTTACTTAATATTTAATGTGTATTATTATATGCTTATTAATATTTACTTATTATTATTATTTACCTATTATTATTATTTAACAATTATAATCTAAAATTTAATTTTTATTGTTTATCTACTACTAATATTTACTATCATTTACTTATTAATATTTACTACTCTTTATTCATGTATTATTATTTACTTATTATTATTTACTGATTATTATTAAATTGTAAAGCCGCTCATCTCAACACAGGACTGTCCTAGGGAGATAAGTGGCAAATGTTTTTGTTGTCATATTTAAATTTACTGAAATTAAATAAATTAAAATTAATTCTGTAATTGGAAAAGCGCAACCTCAAACATTTGTTTTTCAAAGCTCGGAGTGGGAGCATCAGTAGTAAACGTTCTAGTTTTTATGGCTATTTGGAGGTTAGAGTTTACTAAGCAAAGATACGTACATTAGGTTTACTATCACGCTGTTTCCCCGCAGGAGTCGGTAGGGAGGATGTACCTCCATGCAACTCTGTCTCAGCACACACTTGTAGCTTCATACATCGTCCCGTATTCTGTTATTCTGACTTTTGACATGGCAAGACTCAAGTATTTGACAATAGATTTCAATTTAATGTTTTTTTTTTTCAAAAGTACCATAATTTAAAGGCATAAAAGAATTTAGAAGCTGACAGGTTTATTGGAGGTGATACATGATCTTACTTTTAAAGGCACTTTTGTTTTACGTATTTTTGTTGTCACTAGGTACAGGTAGGGAATTAAATAGATTAATAACATTGTATTTAAAACTCCTTTGTCCATAAGAGGCGACACAAACACAAATGTGATTGTCTCAGGGTTCTAGTGCTTGTTCTTTCTTCAAACATATGGATATTTTTAAATTGATTCGACAGGATATTTTATAACCTTCACAATTAGTTTCTGGATCTGGCTCCAGGCAACTATTTGTGGCACTACCCCAACTGATTATTTATCATAGGTTTCTATTAACTCTTATTATTTATCATAGGTTTCTATTAACTCTTATTATTTATAATAGGTTTCTATTAATTCTTATTATTTATCATAGGTTTCTATTAACTCTTATTATTTATAATAGGTTTCTATTAATTCTTATTATTTATCTTTCTATTAACTTTTTTGATGGTTACCTGCAAAAATAGGTATGTTATAAAAATTATAAACGATTTAATTTGTTGTATTTTTTTATGAATAGCTAATTTTTAAAGCACGTGGTTTTATTAAAGAGGAGTAACGTATCTTGCCATCTTGGATACGAGAAGGTAAAATTAAAGTTCCTACAGCGAACTCGAGAAGCGTGGCAGAGGAAGTCAATTAGTAAGATTAACGTTAGAAAGTACCTGGCATTTCAGATCTGGTCACTATAATTGATAAAGTTATTTAAAGTAACATATCACCAAGACGACACTGTGTACCTTTTAATTGCTCCTGTGCGTGACAAACTTCCTATTAAATGTTTTGGTTAGATGGATACACCTACCTGAGAACACCATTACTTACAAAAGTTTTAGCGTAGTTGAGTGGTCTGGAGAATCTGGTTCGCATCCAAGCATAGCGGATTCAATCCTTAACACAAGCAAAATTTTTGATTCTTATTATGGAAGTACGGAGAATGACATTTTATCCTAATTTTAAGAATCCGGGTTTGCTGATCTATGTAAATATATATTGTAAAGTCATAATATTTTTCACCGAAGTTCCTTATTCGAATGGCAGTATCGGATACTGTCGCCTTTATGATATCTATGACCGCGCCAGTAATTTTATGAACCGTGACGTCACACACATCTTTGGTATTATTCGTTTTTCTCCAAGAAGCTCTAAAGTTTTGTCCTCGGCATGGTCTAATTAAAAAGATACAATCATAAATTACACGAAATTCTGTTGTAGGAGACAGCGTCATTCGCAGTGTCAAGTTATTCGTAACCTTTTTTTAGGAGGAACTAACGAACTAATTTTGCTAACGTAAATATGATTAAAAATTCTTCGGCCAACTTCTCGATTGCTCCTAGTCCATATATTTATCCTTGTCAATCAGTGGGCCTTTTTTGTTTTCCTTTTTAACCAAGCCGTCAATGTCAATTCTAAATTTACTCGCCGCGGGTTTTAAATGTTCCCGATTTTATTTTTAAAACAGTTTAACAGTCTATTACACTCCGTGACTCGGTGAACATTCACCGGCGCAATTCTAATCTAATCTCACATACAATGTATACGTACGAAAATCATTATAAGTTTGTAAGTTGGTCTGTACCGGTTTCGCTGAAAATAGCACAGTTTGTTTTTATTAGTGCCGGAAAGGTTTAGAAAGTAGTTTGAATGAAATTCAATATGTAAAACAGTTGCTATAACGTTTTAAAATTAGTATAAAAAATATTGAACCCACCATGTTTTATTTAGGTTAGCCCGTAGATATAACACTCTGGTTGGCCACAGATTGCATATTCAATATTTTCAAAATGGAAAACACGAGTAGGTACCTACTTAAGAACTTTATGATTTAGACATATTTTGAAAAAATAAACGTTTGGAATGAAATAAAATATTCAAATTAATGTTTCTTTATTTGGAAATGGTTAATTTCGCCGTCAAATCAATTATGGCACCCTAATGACAAGCAAGAATTAACAACTTCATAACTTTATTCCAAAAAAAAATTCGCGAGCAAGGTCGGGTACACATCAGCTAGTATGTTTATATATTTTTACAAAAAAATCAATAAGGAGCTCCAGTGAAAAATATAATGGTTTTAAAAATATATATTCGTATAGATCAGCAAATGCCAATTCTGAATATATAACTTTTATTGTAAATAATTAAACGTAGATTTTATAAATCTTTATATAAAAGTGAATTAAAAACTGTACCATCAAAACACCATGTTCCGTTGGTACCACTGCTTCTGACGTCACACATGCAGTTTTTGAGCCAAACTATAACCAGATAAGCTGTTTTTCCGCTGTTTATCATGTATTTGGCTTATAATTTCACTGTTTACAGTGTTCATTTCGCTCGTAAAATCATTATGTTTGTTTATTGCGACTAGTTGAGAGTTTTTGCTTGAATATTCATACCAATTTTAACGAATTTGTCTATGTAATAATAATCTATACCCCTTTCAACGACAATGTTGATGGCACTTTGGTGATTATTTCTTCAGTTATTCTGGAAGCGGGGGATTTCTAATGATAACCTATTATTTCTTACAATGCATAATATATTTATTTTTATTTCATGTCATTGAAGTTACACCAATATTTAAAACCTATTCAATTTATCCAACACATTCAAGTTAATATCTGTCTACTGCTGTCACGGACCGTTGAAGTCCGCAAATGCGCAATGCGCATGCGTCTGTTTTCTGCGCATGCGCTGAAAAATGAAAGAGGCTATTAACGCAAGCGATTCTGATTTTAAGCTAGTTCTTAAAAAGTGAGCTTTGGACTTTCTTTGAACGCTGATAATTTTTTAATCAGTTGTGGATATGAATGTATTTTTACACTTTGGTACAATGCACCTACAATAGTAACGAGACGCTGATATTCTACAATGTTTTCTTTAATTAAAAGCAGTTAAATTTGAGTATAAAGTTCACGAAGTTTTGTATGGAATCCATACAATATCGAAGACTGCCCATTGAACCGCTAATCCAACGGCTCGTGTGACGTCACACCCAACAAGCCATAGATTTCGTGCGTTTTGGTGGGCTTTAAAAAATTGAAACTTTAACAATTATTTGAACCATGAAAACGAACTTTAAAAAAATAAAAAATAAAATAACAGAAAATTAAGTTAGGATGACAACATTAATAATAAAAAAAATGGACTGTAGTTCCTTTTTAGATACAGTTCTTTATTCGTTATAGATTACAAAGAATGTATTTTGGAGTACCTTTCTGATGTCGGTATTTAAAAACCACTGCAGTTTTGTTGCCACATTTAGGACATATTTAATGTTTGATTCAGAAGGCTTCGTGTGTCAATTTTTAAACTGACTGATACTTAATTTCATAACAAGTGCCGAAAATCCAGCTTCGCGGGATCAAGGGGTTATGTTTTATTGACAATTAAAACAGCACACAAACAATCGTTTAATTTTTTAATCATCCCCATTGTAATATGGATAATACTAAAGATAGCATAAAACAAATTAAAGACAATAATGGATTCCAGACCAAGCAAGACTGCTAAAACGGGATCTACCACTTTAATAAGAAAAAAAATTACTACTAAAAAAATATATTCATACAGATCAGCAAACGCCTATTCTGAATATATAGAATATATGTAGAATTTATAAATCGTTATTTAAAAGTATATAAAAAATCATCTCATTAAACACCTTGTTATGTTGGCACCATTGCATTCGGAACATCAGACTTCACGCGCATATTCTGGTTTTGGATTTGTATGGAAATTTTTATTTGTCCATTTTATTTTTTCTTTTTGTTTCGTCGAAATTTAAACTTAATTTGGGTGACTGCTCTATAATTGTTGATATTGCTAAAGCTGATATTATGATAATGTTATTGAAAAATACTATTTTTATTCTTCGAGTTGAAGTTTCTAAAAGGTACATAATTTTATTACTTATGTTTGTTTAGTTGTTTTGACATTGACATTCTAACCTCAAAACTGATCGGACATCGATTTGAAGCGTTTTGGCGGGCTATGGAAAATTGAAACTACGAAAATAATTTTAACTGCGAAAACATAATTCATAAAAAGAATGTGTTTACTGGTATTTAAGTTAGAGCGTCATTATTGAATTTTTTAATGAACTGGAGTTCCTTACTGCGGTATTTGTCATTGGAATAAGGATTGCAACCTAACAGAAAAAATAGACGCCGTGAGGAATATCCTTCACGAGCGATACGCAAAATATGGGGCTATTTAATAATAATAATTGTATGATTTTTATAGCGCCGTTTTTGTGAAAAATCACCTCAAGGGGCTGTACAAATATTTCTTAACTAATTATGTACAGACAGATACAGAAAAACATACTTACCTCCAGCTGGCAGGTCGCTTCAGATGAACACAGTTTTATTAGAAAATTTATTTATAGAGATGATAGTTTTACATGGTTATTTGTTGCTCCTTTTCTATTGATGTTACATTTATTAGAAGATTGGTAGCACAAGAAGAGTTGGTATTTATTGAAATACTTATAATTTTTAGGACTGGAAAGTATTCATAAAATGAATTTTAGGACTCGAAAATATTTATAAAATTACCTTAAAAAGCGTAAGAAGCTTTTAATAAATATTAACTTTTTTATTTATTTTAAACTTTGGTTATCTACAGTGTTGCGGGCTGTGGACGCATTTGCGCACCGATGCGTGAATTTTTAATTAAATTTTTATTTTATTTAATGACTTTAGGTAAGTACTAACCGGCCAGCCTAGCTAAGCAATTTACAGGTGAATTTATGGATACGATTGTCTGAAAAGATGTGTTTTAAGTTTAGTTCTGAATTCTGTTGAGTCTTTGATAATTCTTAAGTCATGCGGCAGTTCATTCCAGGCTTTAGGTCCTGACACTCCGAAAGCACGATCACTGAACTTAGTATTAGGTGTGCGCTTTGGTTCCTTCAACCTGCCGATAGCTGATGACGCTGCTGACCTAAGGGTGGACTGCCGTGAGTTGGTATTTTCTGGAATACACAGTTCTGATAAGTAAGCCG
Source organism: Halesus radiatus (assembly GCA_022606495.2). NCBI lineage: Eukaryota > Metazoa > Arthropoda > Insecta > Trichoptera > Limnephilidae > Halesus > Halesus radiatus. Next base: position 206,628 of record JAHDVE020005513.1, read on the forward strand.
GAGCCATTCCGTTAAGTGACTTAAATACCTTCCAGCAAAGCTTGAACTGGATTCTATCTGGACATTTGAGCCAGTGGAGATTTTTGAGATGCTCTGAAATGTGAGAATATTTAGATACGCCGGTGATAAGTCTTGCTGCAGCGTTGAATACTGATTGCAATTTGTTATTTTCACAAAAGTTTCACAAAAGCAAGAATTTTTCTTCATATACCCGAAGAAGTACACTGGTGCTGAAAGTGTTTTAATTGACCTTTCTTTAAAAATTTCGTTCTAAAAACAAATATTTTGTTGATTAACGATAGCAACTATTTTTACATAGGAAAGACAAATATAAATTTTAGTATTAGAGTTAAGGAACACCTAAGGTGCTTAAATAATAACGATTATTCTGAATTTGCTAATCTTATTTTAGAAAACAATCATTCTATTAATATAAATAGGGTTTTAAAAAATTACATACAACCGGTTTGCAATTAGATAATTTGAAATTGTAGAAATCAGAAAAGGCGGTAATAGTGAATTAAATATTTTTTTTATTTTTTTATTTTCTCTTGAATTTATTTTCATATTAATATTAATTATAAAAATAATTTCCCTTTTTTAAATTTCTAATTTAAATTTGTTTTTCAATGTTTTATAATATTATTTAATTAACATTTTTGACTAATTACTTACCTTCTATTTATCTGTTTTTACATGATTGTGTTCTATGTTTATTATTTGTCTATACTTGACATTATTATTTTTTAGTAATCTGTATATTCCTAATGAGGAAAGCTTCGCTTTCGAAACATGTTGATATGCATATATTAAAAAAGTAGTGAATACAAAGTAATTTATTACAATATTTTGTATTTATTATTTATTGGAAGTTCTCGATCTAGGGCGATCCCGCGGAAATGAAAGGGGCGGACATTTTTACAGTCGTATTACTCATGCCCGTAGTTTTTCTTCCCACATTTGTGTCTAATGGCAGGTGTATTAACATTTGAACAGTTTCGTTGACGTTTTATTGCGATTCTTTAAAGGATTCGCAATATATTATAGACAACGTAAAAGCAACAGCTGTGACTAATGGATTAATAAATTCTTGAGATAATGTAGACTTAATGTTTTTCCGGTTATTTCTAATTTCGACGTAAAGAAACAATTTGTCAAGTCTATGATAATGCCCGCGTTTTTACATACATGATCGTTTTCAGATGATGACTCGATTTCCCTGCATATTCCATTGGACTATATTTTCCCATCAATCAAAGAACATATTCTCATTCAACGAGTATACCGTCACCCCCAAGTGTTTGCCTCTTTCAATAATATTTATAATAAATATTCGTATATTGGACGAAATACTAAGATAATGAACCACAAATTTTTTTTCTTACGAAATAATATACATATGTACCTATGTGAATGACACTGTCCTGCGACAATTCCAATAAGCTTGAGTGAAAAATATAATGGCTTTAAAAATACATATACATATAGATCAACAAACGCCGATTCTGAATATATAACTTTTATTATATATAATTAGACGTAAAATTTATAAATCGTTATTTAAAAGTGAATAAATAATCATCTCATTAAAACACATTGTTATGTTGGTACCATTGCATTTGGAATATCTGACGTCACGTGCGTATTCTATTTTTGGATTAATATGGACATTTTTATTTTTGATTTTGTTGTGTATTTTAAAAAAGTATTTTTTTGGTTTGACCAAATTTTTAGTTAATTTCAGTCACTTTAAGCTCTTTAATTATTATTATTTTTTTATTTTACATGAATACGAAACATTATCTGAATGTAGAATTATTTGCTATTTAACAAGTTTATTTAAGATTGTTAATTCAATGTTTTATACCCCTGAACTGCTATATTTGATTTTTTTTCATATGAATACCGCACAAGAGTCCCAATTGCTCCTAACCGTCTGGAGCCAGTGAGACTATGGCATCCCCAATTGGGGAATGTTGTGAGGCTGAAGGTATTGGGGAGAGAAAGGAGAAAGGGAAGAGGAAGGTGGGGAAATACCTGTATATTCAGATCTGGTCACCAAACACGGCTAAAAGCCATTTCAAGCAACGTTTCAATTCTGATTGGTAGTCTTTCACCAGGGCGATACTGAGAGTATCTTCCACTCTGGAAAGTGCGCAATATAATATATATTATTTTTTAAATAATTAATTATGAAACAGCACAAATTAATTAAATAAAATTTATTTGCGCACGCCGGAATTTGAACCCGCGACCTTCGGATTTGTAGTCGAGAGCCTTACCCCTCGACCATGGAGGCCGTCATTAATGTCATAAATTATCATTAATGTCATAAATTATCATTTCCCCTTTTCACCACCTTCCTCTTCCCCCTTCTCCTTCCCCTCCCCAATACCTACAGCCTCACAACATTCCCCAATTGGGAATGCCATAGTCTCACTGGCTCCAGACGGTTGGGAGCAGTTTGAGACTCTTGTGTGGTATTCATATAAAAAAAAAAATAAAAAAATGTCATAAATTAGAGTATTCATGACCAAACCAATTAACAATAAGAATATTATGATAATGTTAATTGTCAATACTATTATTATTCTTTGAGTTAAAGTTTCTCAAAATGTACACAATGTTATTACTTATGTTTAGCTATGGTTTACTATGAATAGAATATAAAAATATGTACGGTAAAGCTCATCCTCGTTTTGACATTTGACATTCTAACCTCAAAACTGATCAAAACCTTACAAAAAGCTTATCCATCTTTTTATATTTGACATTCTAACCTCAAAACAGACCGGCCATAGATTTGAAGCGTTTTGGCGGACTTCGAAAAATTTTAACTTTGAAAACTAACCTTAGAAAAAAAAATACTGGTATTTAAGTTTGAACGTCATTATTTATAAGAAAAAAAAATGGACTGGACTTCCTTACTCAGATGCACGTATGTATTTTTCTTTTGTCATTTGAATATTGTATCACTTGCACTGGATCTCATGTTTTATTTTGTTATTCACACGTGTTCTTGGGGAAGGGGGCGTCGGAGATGTATTATTTAATTATTAATTGATAAACTAAAGTTCTTAAAAACTTAAGACAAGATTTTTGTGCATAGCGCAAAGGGTAACAATTATTTTTATAAACAATAATTATTAGCCTGAAACACTCATCCAAATTGAAAAAAACCTTTCCGAGCAAAGATAAATGTCGCCGACAGGACTCGAACCTGCACCCTTCTGATGTTCGGTCAGATGCTCTACCGTTGAGCTACGTCGGCTTATCGCAAACCCGCCAAGTTAATCAATATATACTAGTGTTCAAAATAATGATAATATTTTTTAATATTATTTAATTATTCAAAATAATGATAATATTTTTACGCAATACGATAAACATTATTTGTTTTTTTTTTAACATCTATTACGTATTTTTAAAATTTCCATAGACTTAGCATTTATCAAAATATCACATCAGAAATGTATCTTTTTCCAACCGTTCTACGTACGTTTTACAAAATAATTTACATTGTTGAATATCCACTAAAAATACTTTGAAGCTTTTTCTTTGAAATGCCGAGAAGACTTTGTGTAGTTTAATTTTTTTCATGAACACTAACTTAAAGATTTTTTTAAATGCGGATTACAAACTGGACCGGAGAGCATTGCAATTATTTTTCATCCCTTTTTAAAAATTCTTTCGTAATTTTAATATTTTCTGAAATATACGTAGGACGGTCAGAAAAAGTCACATTTGTAATGTGATTTTAATAAAAACTAAACTTAAGTAAATTTTAAAAAATTACAAAAAAATATTTTTCGCTTTAAAAACATTATGTTTGACGAGATGCATAATAATATTCGAAGGAAGTATCTTAAATTAAATATTTGGGTGTTATTTTAGATTCCAGACTAACTCTATCTCTAATGCAATATATGTTTTAAAGAAAATCGCAAAAAAGTCTCACTACTCGGAAGGATAAGAAGATATATCAGAGCAGAATCCTATAAAACTATTTACGATCCCATCATTGTTCCTGATATTAATTTTAGCGCCCCTGAGGTGATTTCTCACAAAAGCGGCGCTATAGAAATGGTCCAATTATTATTATTATTATTATTAATTACTGTAGCAGTATTTTGTTTTTGTCAAAAGAGGAGGATTTTAGAAAACTAACAGTTTTACAAAACAAAGCCATGCGAATAATTTTAAGACGAAACAAATATTCCAAAGTTAAAAAAATGCTAAGGGATTTAAACATACTGTCTTTTAATTAAATTATATACTTAAATGTACAAGTTTTTCTCTTTGAAATATTTAACGGCTAACAAAATTCTGAATTCTTGAGAAAAATGAATGAACATCCACACAGACATAACCACTCTACAAGAAGAAGAAATGAAATAAGACTTCCCTTTCGAAAGAAAACAAAATCGCAAAACTCATTACTATATAGAGCCATGAAGATCTTCTAAGAAATACCCAACAATATAAAAGAAGAGGAAAATGTAATGTAATAAAATGCAATTTTTAAAGTTTGATTTGTAATTCTTAATTGTATGTAGATATTATGTTCATATTAGAATACATGTAACCAATGTACGTGTTTTCTATTTTAGGTTAAATAAATAAATAAAAAAATAAATATTATCATTATTTGGGAAAATAAATAATTCCTCTCCGACGTCTCTCATCCCTATAAAAAAGTTACAACGTATGCATCTTGGTGTCGAAATTAAAAACATTTTGATAGGTTGCGGTGTCTTCCATTTCATACTAATATTTGCCAGACTGTACTGTTAGAGATTACCTACCTTTGATTTGTTTCAGTGTTGAATGCACGGAACTAGGATGAATGCGATTCGTAGAATCACACATTCAACGAATTGCTCGTGATGGGTTTGTAACACCGTTCACCATCTTGATGCAATGTTAAAGTTGGGTGTTCTCATTGTATATTGCACCAGTATTTTGAGTGCCTACCCACGCATTTAAATATCAAAATATTTGCGGGAAATGAGGTTAAAGTAATAGAAATATCAGCCGAGGCTAATCCGCTATTTTACTGCCACCGTTGTGACTTCCAAGTACAATAAACACCGTCCACTTTAATCTGTACAATTATATCCTTCTAATTACCTCTGCTTGGGTTTGGCTTCCAAGTGACAAGGAGTATGATCTTGTCGCTACTGATATCTTGTTGGAACAAACACAGCACTTATTGTTAATAAGTAGAATCTGATTAAATCGGATTAAATTTAATCTCAGATATCATTTATTATGACGACGGTCGGATGGAGGGTAACATATATGGGTATGGGGGAAGTCCGGATAGCATAAAGCAACTTTACTGGTGGTACCAGTTACAGACCATAGATTATACGACAGCTAAACCAGGTGATCCATATCCAAATTGACACATCTGAAATCCAGTACGTCTCAATTCCATCATCTTCACTATTGATTGGTGAGAATGAATATGCTTTTGAAAATCCAATCGAATTTATAAACTTACGCAACGAAAATAGATTTCTTTACTTATCAGTGTTATACATTATTTTTATTCTGAATGTGGTCATTCTTCCAATACCTAAGAAAAGTGACCTGTCCAACCCGCCAACTACCGCCCCATGGCGATCACATCAGTTCTGTCCAAACTGATGGAACGTGTGATTACAATGACAAACTACTCACATACATCGAGAAGAACAACATTATTAATGACCGTTAATACGGATTCCGGCTTAACCGCTCATTCGGTGATCTTCTCTCGAGTATGTGACGCATGTCATTGGGGGCGGTGTCTGGAATGTCACGGTGAAACTCAAACGGTCTCACTGGACATTCCAACCATTTTTGACCGGAATTAGCACCGAGGACTTGTCAGCACCGAGGACTTGTCAAACTGCCTTCTTACGGACTTCCCGTATCCTTATGCGCATGGATTGCAGATTTTTTGAGGGAGAGATCGATTCAGACTGTTTCATTTCTTCCTCGCATTCAAAAAATGCTGGCGTCCCACAGGGATCGGTTCTGTCCCCGACATTGTTTTTGTTGCACATCAATGACCTCTTGACATGTGCATCAATCCATTGTTACGCGGATGACAGTATAGTTCATGATAGCTTTTTGTTCGACAAGCCCCCAAAGCGCATACAAACTCCAACGGATCGGAGGGCTTTGAAACAGAGAATTTCCTCTTGGGGTAAGAATAACCTTGTCGAATTTAATGTTTCAAAGAACCAATCATGTCTGATTACGTCTAAAAGGGATCAAAATGACAACCTAGTCTCCTTTAACAGAAGCGATCTTCCCAATATATATATATATACGAGTATATATTTGGTGTAAAGTGGCGGGGGCTCCATCGAAGCCAGAGTAAAGTTACCTTCTCAGAATCTGGGCGTATTGTACAGAGCCCGCAGATATTTTAATAGTACACAACTGTTGTTCCTGAACAAATCTCAAATGCGCCTCATTGTAGAATTCGGCAGCCACCTCTGGTCGGGACCCCCAAAATATCTTAATAAAACCCCTGACTCCGTGTAGAAATGGGCGGTCCATTTGATAAATTCGGGTTATCTTAACAAACGGATTGCAATCTTTGGAGCACGACGTCAGGTGGGGATGCTGTCCTTGTTCTACCGGTATTTTAGTGGAATACACTATGAGGAACTAGCTTCATTGATCCCTTCGGCACCAGTTTTAAGTCGGGAAACACTTGCACACGATTGACATTTGCCACATGAGAACGGGTCGCTTCCACGCCTAGTTATTGTATTCTACAGCTCGGCTGTTTAATGATCTGCCAGCTTCTGGGTTTTCTCCCTCCTATAAAATGGTTCTTCTCAAGACCCAGCTTCACTCTTTTCTATCCTATAAAAGACCCGCCATACAGCTTCCCCAAAGATGACGTAGAGGGAAATTATTTCCCCCAGGGCCTTTGAAAAAAATTCAAAATCTTAAAAACTTTCTGTCTTTACTTTCTTCTTCTCCTAGAAGTAACTCTAACTAACTAACTAACCATCACGCCGTTTCCCCGCAGGGGTAAGCGGAGAGGACGGACCGCCAAACAACTCGATCTTGGCATACACTTCTTGCTTCATTTCTATTCATACAACGTCTCATACATTCTCTTCTGTTATTCTGACTTCTGACATGTCCCGACTCAAGTATTTGATTCACTTGAACGTGCCATGTCTTCTTCGGACGTCCCCGGCTTCTTCTTCCATTCACATTCGCGTCATATATTCTCCTTACACTCATTTTCTCTACATGCCCAAAGCATCTAAGCGTCCCTTTCTTAGTCTTACTCATTACGCCTACATCAGCCTTGCATTCTTTACGAATCTCGACATTTTTCACACGATCATACATGGTTTTACTACACATTCGCCTCAGAGATCTCACTTCCACAGCATTCAGTTTACTTTCATCCTTCCTCTGCCAGTTCCATGCCTCACTGCCATCTATCAGAGTTGGTATCAGCACTCCATTGTGGACTGCTACAACTTTTTGTTTGCGCCAACCGCGTTAAGTCCTCCGTTAATGTAATATCCCTATCAGTCTTTCCATCTCTTGTAAACATTCCTCCCAAACACACAACTCATTGACCTGCTCCAAGTGTTCATCATTCACAACTATCATTAGCATACATACATGCAGATTGCAGATTTGAGAAGTAACTCAATTCCTTTCCTCAATAGTCTAAATCAGTGGTGGCCAGCATTTTGTATACCATGTGCCAATTTTTACACAGACAAGGTCGATGCGCCATACAACTCGAACTTTTTTTTACCTTCTTACGTTCACGTTTGGGGTTGTAAACATAGATACGAATAGGAACTACTTCGTTTACGGGAGGAAAATGAATACCTCAATGAATGCAATAAATTAATTTACGTCATTTCAAAATACAAGTTTATTAGAGCACCAATCTACAACAGTCAGAAATAATAACATGGACGAGAGGGTGATCACTGTTGTGCACCCAACTGATGCTATCGCTGCCGGAGTCTCGTTTGGTGAAGCTAACTTTGAACTACTGTTGTTGGATGTGAACTGAAAAACATAATTAACATTTTTTAATTATTAAATTATTGTATAAAAAACAACATCTATTCGGAGAATTCTTCAAATTCGAATTAGTTATTCACGACCTTATTTTGCTTTTTATTAATTTGATTGATGAAAAGGCTTGCTCACACCTGTATGTGCTTCCAAAGCGACATATCTAATTTTTTGCATATTTTCGTAACGAATGCCAGAAATTAATAATATCAGAAACATTTAGTTCCGAGAAAAGCTCATAAAATTTCATTTTTAAGAAGGATTTGTTTTTAAATCAATCAATTCTATCTGCATGTTACTAGGCATCTGTATTATATTTTGTTCACTAACTGAAAATGGGTTGATAAATGCAAGCATGTAGTTTTCTTCTTTTGGAAAATCACGAAAACGTCTTTCAAAGGACTCTTGCAAAATATTGATTTTGTCAATATATTTGGTCACATTGCTATTACCTGCAGCACATTCACTCTGCTCTTTTAAGTGTGAAATTGAATTAAATCCTTTTTTTCTAAATGGGAAATGAACAGATTTAATTTCATTTTAACTGAACTGCTGCTATTTACTAAGCTAGGAAATAATGTATTCTTGCCTTGTAGTTTTGTATTTAATTCATTGATCAAATAGCCAGTTGTTGTCAAATAATAAATTTATTTCATCGGGTAGTTCATTTTCCTGTTCCAGAAAATTAGCAATGGCATATTTCGATTTCCAAAATGTATTCAGAATCTGACCTTTAGAAAGCCAGCGCACTTCACAGTGAAGGATAAGTTCACCATATTCCAAATCTACCAATTGACAGTATTCTCTGAATTCTCGTCTGTGTAATGCTCTTGCTCTAATTATATTTACACATTTCACAACCGGTAACATAACATGTTGCATATTTAATGTTGTCCCACACAATCCCTCTTGGTGTACAATGCACTGATATTTTAATATAGGCCGTTTTAAAAAAAAATGAAGTAAAGTAAACCCATTGACTTTACCTATCATTGATGGGGCTCCATCAGTACAGACACTGACGAGTTTTCCATAATATAATTTTAGATTTTCTATGCATGATTTAACTTTTTCAAATATGTCTGTTCCTCTTGTTTTACCATGCAATCAATGACTCCAGACTAGCAAGTTCTTCAAATGCACTAAAATTTTCATTAATTCATCTTTTAAAAATATTTAACTGGGCAACATCACATATATCCGCCGATTCATCCAAAGCTAGAGAAAAGAAAGTACAAGAATGAACAAGGTCCTCGAGTAGCTAAGATACATCCTGAGCGAGTTCCTCGATACGTCTCGTAACTGTCTGCCTTGATACAGCAATTTCATCTGCCTTTCTTTCTAAAACTTTATTACCAAGATGGCGTGCAAATATTTGGAGGCAAGGCTTAACAATGTCTTCTCCATCAGAAAAATGTTTCTTTTTTTTCGCCAATGCTAATGCAATTTCATATGACACTTATTTCATCGCCAAGTCTTCGCAACTTACTTTAACAAATATATTTTGTCTTTTTCTGATTTCTTCCTTTTTATTAGTTACATACTCTTTTAGTAACTTAAGAACAAGCTTAATTTTTTTCTTCTATATTAGTCTGATGCTGGGTTTTATAATGTCGCTGAATATCATGCCTTCTATTATGTGATAGAGTACTTTCACCAACAATGCAAAACGGTTTTCCTGATGAATTTGCTACAAATAGCAATTAATTTTCCCACTGTTCATTGAAATCGCGCTTACTATCACTATCTTGGCTTCTTTTCTTCATTTTGTTTTGAACTGTAATAGAAAAGAGGAGTTTAAAAGAATATATAGAAAAGTACATATATAACTCTAAAAATAGTGAAAAGGAACAAATAGATCTAATGTTCATACGTTGAATTACACAGAATATCAATTCAATCAATCAACAATCGTAATATACAATATATTTATTCTTGAATCTGTCTTCATACTCGCCAAAGCTCCGCTTCAAACTCCACGCCACGATGGCTCACTCAAATGATTAACTGACAAGCACGTGGTGTGTTGCTAGTGCGCCAAAATCTAGGTACACAGTTTTGCGAACGTTTGAGCGGAACGCGCCATGGCAACACCTATTGTGACACGGTCTGTAGCTGTGAGAACAATAGCAGTGGTTCCCGGTGCACCGCGACAAAAAATTATGAAAAGCCGAAAAATTAAAAATATGGATTCAGTTATGGCGCCTATTTTAAAATAATGGCCACAAGGATGCAACGTGCCACTTGTGATCGTTCAATGCACCACGTTTGGCGCATGCGCCATGGTTTGGCCACCACTGGTCTAAATTATAACATTTTTGAAACGTAAACGGGTCAAAAAAAACTCATTTATTAACATCTTACCTTATAGAATAACAAATAAACCAATTTGCTGCCAGGACGATAGAGTCCCTGGGTGACTTTCTCCTTATTATAAAATTTGGCTTTTGGAAATTGGTGAAGTTTCACTTTTTCAATTCTACCTTAAAACAAATAGAGAATTTTATAGATACAGCCCAAAATTACAGGTGTGCTGCATGCAATACCGAATGCGCCACCAAAAGCATCCACCATTACTCTCACTGATAAGACTATGTAGTTTTTTTTATCATAAAAAATGTTTCATTATTCTCCTTTTTTTAATGGGTATATTACATAAGAACTTCAATCAAGTATATTCAATCGCACATATTAGAAACACTAGATCTCAGAGTCAAAAACACATACAACAAGGAACCGCAAACAAAATATTTGATCAAAAAAACTTCTTATGTACTCTATAAATTCTACAACAAAATCCCACTATCCTTCAAAAATCACAACAGCCATAATAAATTTAAAAATCAAATAAAACATTGGATACGTTACATAGGGAGATGTGAAATCGTAAATATATTAACACAAAATACAGACTACGACCGAAACCACTCAACTGCACTTGAACACCTTAAAATTTATTTTTTTTTTCGCCAAGCACATCAATTTAATTTAATGTAAATTCGTATTTTGTAAATGAAATCCTCGTCACGGGAAATCCGGGAGAGGATATCATTATTTGTATTTTGTTATAAAAAAGAAGATAATAAAACATTTTTTTTTATTATTATATAAAATCAAATACCCACGTAGATGAAACGTCACTGTACACTTTACTGTGTATAAGTTTTGATAGTATTTTTCGCAGGTCATACATTACCGCCATACGGACATTTCAAACAAGTTTCATTTGAAGTGTGCAAGATACATCTATCTTATTGGTCCGCTTGCTGGATAACTAGCCCCTATTATACATCGGATTACATGCATTTCGCCATTGAGGTGGTATTTCATGAAACACGGTGCTATACAAATTATCTTATTATTATCATCATTATTGCATAGAATGCATATTTATTTGTTGGCTAGTTGCATATTTGACTATTTTTTCGTCAATGTAAACATAGTTCAGTCATGTTTTATTCTTCGCGCAGCACCTCCGACGGGATCGCCTGCCGAGTTCATACTGAACGGCCAATGTATGGAGGCCGGTTTGTGCAAGATCGGCCAACTAGTTTGAAGGTTGGTCCAACTAGTTCGCCACCGGAGCGATCTTGGGCGAACCCGCCGAACTCGAGCCAACGTTGGCCCAACGCTTACGAACAATCCCCACGGGCGATCGTGTATTCGTGGAGCATAACTTAATTTTGGCAAAACACGTAATTGGTAGTTTTCCTCGAGGGATACTCATCGTGTTCATACTTACTTACATACTGATGCTATTCCCTAATAGGGCGTTAATTTCATAAATAAATACGTATTCTGCACATTAAAATGATTCATTATAATATTGCACAACTCTGCGTGAAACTCAATCCCGATGTATCACAGCTTCAGTACAGCATCTCGTGGCTGTTCCTCTCGGATGTCTCTGAGTCACGGCGGATCGCTGTTTCGGTTCGGACTTAATAATATATTTATACCGACTAATGTTTACACTACGTCCTGCGCATGTGTTGTTTTACGTTCTCATTTATTTTAGCGAGAACTGCCGCTGCTCTGATTTTTATTGACCGCCCAATAACATTAAAGTTACTAGGTGTGAAACGCGAACGGTCTTTCTTACGTTACAATACGTATTTACTAATTTTACTTCGATAATTGCTCCCAAGGGCAGAGGCGGACTCTTACTAAACAGTCCGGAGAAGATATTATATCTAATCTGTGGTATCTTAGTGTTGATAGTTTCACATAGATGGCACTGTCCGTGAGACAGTACACGTGTGAGAAGTTAGAAGCTCTCAAGGTCAGTCCAGACAGAATACGAGGGAGCTTAGCTTCCTGGCTCTCCAAATGAATTCTACAGTAATTTCGTGTATCATGTTATTTAAATAAATAGCCAAGTATTGTTGTAAATTGACCTTTTATTATCGAGAGATAATTAGGCAACAACTGGCCGAAGCTAGGAAGTTTAGCACCCTTGTATTCTAACTAAATATTTTATAACATCTAGCCTGACCTTCAGAGCCTCTAACGTCTCGCACATGCACTGTCTTACGGACAGTGCCATCTATGTGAAATTATCGATACTAAGACACTGCATAATCCTTGCATACTCAATATTTATAAGTCAATTCAGTTGCAGGTATTATTTTGGCATAGCACGCACCTTGTTTTCTAATTGGAATGAATATCGTAAAAGCAATGTATCCATAATACGTTCTGATAAGAGTACAAACATTTATCCAATAGAACTCCAAATGTAACATTAATATTTCAAAAACAATTTTTTTAACTCATTAAAATGAACCCACGCTTCTTGGCAAAATCCGATCCTGCTAATAAATGATGACATTTTTTCGGAACGTTTCCATTTATGTTATATTGCACGCAATCACTTGCCATCGGGAAAACGATAATTCACGACAGATTAATTAATTTTATCGTGAAACTGATCCATTGAAGAAAGATTTACAGAAAGATGGATGCTCGGCAGCAGCCAAAACAATAAAAAACCACTTAAAATCACTTAATTTAAAAATATCCCCAACAATGTGAATGACCATTGTCAACTCTTCTGGCGAGCTTCCCGGAATCCGCCGTTGGAGGTACCGTCTATTGTTTTAGGTATTCTTCCGGTTTTGTTTTGGTTCAGCCATCCATCTTCGTTAATTTTTAGTGTTTAACTTTTTATGAAACCTCCCAACGAGATAAATCTTTCAACGCAACTACTCTGCGTTTCTTGCGAAGTTGGAGTCGGGCGGCAAAACGGTGCGAATTGAGAGTGCATAGAGTCATTTGGCTCATGGGGTTATTATTATGACAGATTTAATAACCACAGCATCTCGAAATAAACGCCCCAAATAATTTAACGCAGTGGAGTGGGTACCTTGTTTAGTACAGTACCTATATACAAATTAATTATATTAATCGACCGATTTGAAGATTTTACAAATTAAACTATAAGTGAAGCTATTCGACTTTTTGTATTGGTGACCAATAGAAATGTTTAATAATTCCTTCAAAGGATTGGTATTCACTTTGTGGCGTCATTATTAATAAATCAATTAAAAATTGCTTTGTAATCACCACTTTATTAATATATGCATATCAAAATGTTTCGAAACCGATGCTTTCCTTATCGGGAATATACAGAATACTAAAAAATAATAATGTCAAAGTATAGCTATTTTCAATGTCGAAATAGCTATTTAAAAAAATATATTATTAATTATATTTAATTGTCAATTAAATATAATTATTAATATTTTTTTGTTTTAAATAGCTCTCGTCTCTTGAATTTATTTTCATATTAATCTTCTATATACATGAAAATCAAAGTAAGTTTGTTTGTTTGTCATCGATATTCTCGAAAATTACTTTACCGGTTTCGCTGAAAATAGTACAGTTTGTTTTTATTAGTGCCGGGAAGGTTTAGAAAGTAGTTTGAATGAAATCCAATATGTAAAACTGTTGCTATAATGTTTAAAAATTAGTATGAAAAACATTGAACCCGCCATGTTTTATTTTGGTTAGCCCATAGATATAACACTCTGGTTAGCCACAGATTGCATATTCAAAAGAAGAAGGTTTTTTGGGTAGAATATTTTGAAAATAGAAAACACGAGTAGGTACCTACTTGAGAACTTTATGATTTAGATATATTTTGAAAAAATAAACGTTTGAAATGAAATAAAATATTCAAATGAATGTTTATTTCTTTGTAGATAGTTACTTTCGCTGTCAAATCAATCATGGCACCCTAATGACAAGCAAGAATTCACAACTTCATAACTTTATTCCAAAAAAAAATCAATCAAAATAAATTATTTTTTAATTTCTAATATGGATTAGTTATTCAATGTTATATAATACTTTTTTTTATGAAAATGTTTGTTTATGTTTAAAATTTTTCTATTCTTACATTATTGTGTCCCATGTTTATCATTTGTCTATACTTGACATTATTATTTTTTAATATTCTGTATATTCCTGATGAGGAAAGCTTCGCTTCGAAAATACAGGAAAGCTTCGCTCCGAAACATGTTGATATGTACATATTAATAAAGTGGTGATTACGAAGTAATTTTTAATTAATTTAGAAACATTTAAGTTTGTTGGAAACTAATACACTGTTAACATAGCTGCATTATGTTAGATAAAGTATATTACAAGTTGTTTGTTCTCTATGACTGTGAAGTATTACAAATTAATTTCAGCATACCGCTGAGACATACCCGCCATACAGCACTAGTCCACACGCATAGCTATAAAACAGTTGCATATTTGTCAAATTAACAGAGATCTTCATTCATTCACTAATATTTACCTAAACAAAATTTAACATTAAATTTATTTTCAGATTCCCTGGCTACATTTAAACGAAGCATCTTGACAATGATATAAACTACTCAATAAGCATACATATGGCATCACTTCTATAATACAAACACACTTAAACACTGCACATGTCACCCGGTAAATACATGTATAAATAAGTCATTACAAGGAAACATATCATAGATACCCACTATTTAATTTTAATTATTGAAAATTACACAGTGGGTACCTGTGAAAATTGTTTCTCAGTATAACCAATGTACTACGATAAAAGTTTTATTGATCTAAGATTTTTTAATCTCGGGGTCAAAAACTAGCGGCAATTCGGCTGTATTTTTATTTTCAGACGTTTTTGTTTATCTAGTGTCAATTATTTTTATAGATTTTCAAATCAACGCGAAACCTAATGATTTCCTATAAACTATCAACTCTGTTTTTCTCGTATTTACGTTTTTCTCTTAATTTACGACCTGGTTGTATCTATTCTCATACTAAATCCGTTATAAAAATCACCATCTAATCAGCAGCTCGTCACTGAAACGTGTCTAGAAACTAATCTGCCAAGAAAATATATCCAGTTTAAAACAGTTACAGGGATACAGTTCCAGGTTGAACGTTGTTTTCAATTAGTTAACCATCTGGAAATTAAAATGCATTAACTTCATCATTTTCACACGTCCGCGTCATCCCGTCAAACTTTTATCTCAATCATTAGTTTTGTAGGCCAGTTTTATTTCTCCTAAATCCACAACCTAGTCCAACTCATTCTAATTGACTAGTTAAATCCTATTTATATTACGGGTTTAATTTTGTGACCTTAAACCGAGACCTCAAGAGTCACACCCACAATCAAACAGGGTATACATATATAGTTGAATTCAGAGCAAAACTCATCTCTTCGGAAAGTCATATCCATGAATGGTTCAGTTGCATACCTAATTAACATAGCGAAGCTAGCTGTTAGTACCTACCTAAAGTAAGTAATTAACAGAAAACGAACAAAAACTCTACATAGTGCGTGACATTATAAATATTTGTAACTGTAAATAATTATTATCGAAAATCTCAAAAAAAATGTTTTAAATAAATACCTACTCTTATTTTGCCAATAACCTTCTTATAATATAAGTAAGGAGGGTACGAAAAACCTTGTCGAATTTAATGTTTCAAAGACCCAATCATGTCTGATTACGTCTAAAAGGGATCGAAATGACAATCTAGTATCCTTTAATGGAAGCAATCTCCCTGACAAGCCCTCCATTGATATGCTTGGTGTAACCTTAAGTGACCAGCTCAGGTATGGAGCTCCATCGAAGCCAGAGTAAAGTTAGCCTCTCAGAAGCTGGGTGTATTGTACAGAGCCCGCAGATACTTTAATAGTACACAACTGCTGACCCTGTACAAATCGTAAGTACATCCCACTGTCGAATTTGGCAGCCACCTCTGGTCGGGAGCAGTGGGTAAATAAAATCACATAATTTAGCCTTCTCAATGTTGGCTAGTCACAGTTTGAACATGGCTTTTGATGCCGAAACAGATGTCACAATAAAAAAAAAACCAAAAAAATTTCAAAAAATTTTATTTAGTTTAAATACAAATTAAAATAAATATTATTAAATGGAGTTCTACGAATTATACACAATAATATTTATTAATCAACACTTATATTGATTCTTAAAGAAAATTTTGAATATTACAAAGTCATGAGAAATAGAAATAAATTCATAACACACCGTTTTAAAATACCTCAAATGCAACGCCATTATATTCATCAAGCCGTAAAATACTAGAATAACTTCCCCATTGAAATGCGCCGCGTTAATAACCAATCAGAACAAATAAATATAATTAAAACTTACATTCGTAAATATATTATAAATAGAACTTGCTAACTAACTAACAATCACGCTGTTTCTCCGCATGGGTAGGCAGAGAGGACGGACCGCCAAACAACTCGATCTTGGCATACACTTCTTGCTTCATTCACATTCATACAACGTCTCATACATTCTCTTCTGTTATTCTGACTTCTGACATAGCCCGACTCAAGTATTTGATTCACTTGATCGTGCCACGTTTTCCTTGGACGTCCTCGGCTTCTTCTTCCATTCACATTCGCGTCATATATTCTCCTTACACTCCTTTCTTCATGTATTCGCTCTACATGCCCAAACCATCTAAGCGTCCCTTTCTTAATCTTGCTCACTACGCTTACATCAGCCTTGAATTCTTTATGAATCTCAACATTTTTCGCACGTTCATACATGGTTTTACCACACATTCGTCTCAGAGATCTCATTTCTACAGCATTCAGTCTAGTTTCATCCTTCCTCTCAAATTTGGTATCAGCACTCCATTGTGGACTGTTAGCTTCTCTTCTTTGGATAACTTTTTTGCGCCAACCGCGTTCAGTCCTCCATTAATGGAGTTTCCTGCATTCACCCTTCTTTCAATATCCCTATCAGTCTTTCCATCTCTCGTAAACATACTTCCCAAATACACAAACTCATCTACCTGCTCCAAGTATTCATCATTCACAACTATATTGCACACTGTTTTCGTACTCTCTCTTTCAAACACCATGACTTTAGACTTACTTACATTTATCATTAGCTCATTCTTCATACATACTTCGTTCATCCTAGATACGAGGGACTGTAGATCTTCCATACTGTTAGCAATCAGCACCGCATCATCAGCATACAACAGGCAACATACTTGCAGACTACTCATTTTTGCGCCCAAGCACACCTCTTTCAATTCTTGCATACAATTATCCATGTATAGATTAAATAACCACGGTGAAATGTAATTGCGTAATGACGCAACCTTGCTTAACACCTTTTGTGATGTCAAACCACCCCGTAAAATCACCGTTTGCCCTAAAAAATGCAACGCTTCCCTCGTACTAAGATGCGATTGCCTGTATAAGATTTGTATTCTCTCCATACTTGGACAACACCTTCGATAACTTTTTTCTGTCAACTCGGTCGTATGCTTTTTGTAGATCTACAAAAGCACAGAAAAGTTTTTGATTTTTTACCAGAAACTTCTCTTTGAGCATACGCCACGAGAAAATCTGATCCATGCACCCCCTTCCGCTCATAAATGCACCTTGCACATTCCATATTTTATCTTTTGTTTTCGTTTGTACCCTTTCAATCAATATCCTACTGAATTTTCCAACTGAACTTAGCAGGCTAATAGCCCTGTGATTTCCACATTCCATGCGTGACCCTTTATAGCAAATTAAATAGTATGTAACTACCAAATTAAGAGTCGTGGCTCCCTTATCAGACACAAGAACTCCTCCTTTCTGGTGAGGTATACACAACCAAGAATACCATTTAATTAAATATATTTTGAAAATTACTAGTAATGCAACTTATAAGAAACAAAATTAAAAAAGTGAAACTTCTTTTTACATCTTGTATAATTTCCCACTGGTTTGCCATTCGATAAAGAGCCTTGCCTTATCTGTCTAGGACTAGGGTATTTTTAAGATGACGCTATCGGTCCACATTTCAGAAGCGTCTATTTTCAGTGCTAATGGTTAGGTTAGTGTCTATATTGCATGCATAAATAAGTCTTTGGTCGGACAATTAAAGGGTTCAATCATGTTTGTAAAACGCATAAAAAAATGTTACTTCGGCTTTAAGGAATTGTTCATAGCCGATATCTCTGAATAACAGATACGAAGTATCTGGCCTGTGAGTAAAAGAATGGAACCCAGCAACATGCACTGTTCCGTATTTCACGCTTAAATGAAGCTAGCAAAAAGCCTACCTCTTGTAAACGTATGGAGAATAAGCTCAAACTCATGATTATTTGTTGTTTTGCCGCAAAATTCTGCCTGAAGTTTATTCAGCTCGGCCTTGGGAGCGGGACTTGCCATTTCCTTCCAGGGATGATGTAACTGTATAAATATGTAACGAAAATCTGATAAAAACTCGGAAAAGTTTACATCTAAGATATTTCTCATGACATCATTATATTTTCCATTCGGATCCTCATTCTGAAAAACAAAATAAAGTTTCCATGATAAAACAGAACGTACAATATCCCAAAAACTATTCATGAAAATACTTTTTCCTGTGAAAATCTGAAAACATGTAATAAGAAACTCTAGTCCAATTTTTTAATTTTTTTTATCAATAATGACATCCAAACTTAAATACCAGTATTTTTAATTTTTTTTGCTACAGTCAGTTATCATAGCTAAAATAATTTTTAAAGTCTCAATTTTTCAAATGCCGCCAAAACCCTCCAAATCTATGGCCGATCGATTTTGATCACTTTTGAAGTTAGAATGTCAAATGTCAAAACGAGGATGAGTTTTACCTTGCATAATTTTATATTCTATTCATAGTAACTCAACATAAGTAATATAATTATGTACCTTTTAAAAAACTTTAACTCGAAGAATAATAATAATTGTACTGAGCAATAATATTGGATTATTGGTTTGCTCATGAATGCTCTAATATATTATAGGTTTTTTTTATATTGTACAACAATTATGGAGCTTAAAGTAACCAAAATTAAAAAAGGCGTTTGTAGCTCTACATGAACACATATTTTAAAAGCCATTATATTTTTTGGAGTTCCTTATTGAAGAAAGTGATGAAAAAAAACTTATCTAACCTAATCTATTATTTTATCATGTTCTGTTTAGTAATTGTTCTGTTTTATTCGGTTACCCAAAATAATATGTGTCAGTTTCGGCGACACGGGGATGAAAAAAAATTAAAACCAAAAAACTCTATAATCTCTCGGTATTTTTGATTACGGTAATTTTTTTTATTACTAAAGTAAACCTATATTTTTATATAATACTAATAGGGGCTTTGATTACTATTCTTAGAATTTTATTAAATCATCTCAGAATCTTTTTCAAGTTCGTGAAATGAATTTGTATTTTATCATGCCATAATAAGCTGTTCATGGAGGGCCAGCGGCAGAAACTTGTCATTCAATATATATTGCCTACGCATATTGATACTTGTAACACATTTAAAAATAAAAACATATCATTCTGTGTTTTTATTATCACTAATGATTTACACAATCTTTCTCATTCTTCTATCGCGTTTTCCTGAACCGCTCCACAATAGCCAAAGATTTACAACGCTGGGCTATTTCGGGCCGCGCCACTTGATTTGGATTTATAGTGGGCACGTGGGTGGACCATGAGGGAACCCGTCAACCAGCTTCACTATCCACCTTTACCCGCGGCTCGTGGCTGTTCGCTGTTCGGGAGTTTCTAATTTGGCGTGCGCACTGGGAACATCGCCCATAATTCATCGAAAAAATGTACATTATTAACAATAAGGAACTCCAGTGGAAAATATAATGGCTTTAATAATATTTATTAATATGGATCAGCAAACGCCAATTCTGAATATATAATTTTAATATATACGGTTATGCGTATAATTAATTAACCGTTATTTAAAAGTGAATAAAAAATGATCCCATCAAAACGCCTTGTTATGTTGGTACCATTGCATTTGGAACATCTTACGTCACATGCTCATTCTGTTTTTGGATTAGTATGGACATTTCTTTTTTCGATTATGTTTTGTATTTTAAATAATTCTTTTGTTTTTGCAAAATTTTAACTTAATTTGTGTGACTTTTAGCTCTATAATTGTTGTTCAATATAAAAAAAAACTATTATTAATAATAGAAATTAGAGTATTCATGAGCAAACCAATTATCAATAAGGATATATGATAATGTTAATGCTCAATCCTATTATTATTCATCGAGTTAAAGTTTCTAAAACGGTACATAATTTTATTCATTGTGTTTAGTTGTGGTTTACCATGAATATAATATAAAATTATGTACGATAAAGCTCATCCTTGTGTTGACATTTGACATAACCTAACCTAACCTAACCTAACCTCAAAACTGATCGAAACCGACCGGCCATCGATTTGGAGTGTTTGGGCGGCCTTTGAAAATGATTTTAACAATAAAAACTAACTTTAGAAGAATAACGAAATATCCTGGTATTTAAGTTTGAACGTCATTATTGATAAAAAAAAATTGGACTGGAGTTCCTTATTGAAAATAATAACAAACATTACTTGATAACACATCGGCGTTGATTAAAGCGTAACGCTTTACGACAGCCCTTCTGTCTGGTAATGTTGCAAGCATCCGGTCGAGCGACATTGTAAGCCGTGTTGAAAAAGGAGCTTAAGGAAGAGTTTTATTAAAACAGATCTTGATAAAGTTTGTTGCCCTCCTTCTTTAGCAAATCCAACTGAATTGTTTTTAGAATCAATATTGGACTGAGAGCTTCGCTCTGTTTGTGACTCTTGCTTTCAGTGCTGCCTGCACACACCCTTCTTCCAGCGTCCTTATCCGTCTGTCTTCCTGTAATGCATCCGGTGAAATACACATTTCTTGTATCAAATCATGTTTTTAATTACTGTCTTTATACGAATATTTCCATACATCCTACGGTAGAGAACTGTGTTTTTGTTGGTGTCTGAAGCACTAAAATCCTATGGAGTAACTGTTGGCTCTAACTTTATGTAAATCCCACAGATTTGTTTTCATTTGGAATCTCTAGGTTAAAGCAACAAATTTCAGATCGCAACCTTATTTCCTTCATGAGACATATACGAGTATCTTTGAAATATAATTATTCATTCATTCATTATATTACATACGCCCTATATGGATTGTTACTTATTTAGTTAATTACAATAGTCACACAGGTGCAAAACACCACAGTAGGTACATAGATAGCCTTCATTGTCTCACGAACAAATACGAGGTGTGTTCAAAAGAAAAGGTGAATTTTGAATTTTCGCGGGCTGTGTACATTCGATTATCGATTTTTTTTGTTATGTTGGTACACATATGTTTATCATATGTTAGCATTATAAGCCATTTTGGATCAGTGGTTTGTTTTTGACAACTGGAAAGGTTAGTCACGTTTTTGGGTGTTCTTGGATTTTTTATTTAAGTTCGTTTTCTGAGGCATCATCATTCCGATTGAAGTGAAATTTTAGATTCGCTTTATTTTCTATGTCCTCATCAGCATTTCTTCAAAAAAAAATTGATTCTTTTTAGAAAAAAATTGTTAATAATCCTACGGAGGAATTTTCTAGTTTTGGTCGGAACTTGATAGCCGTATTCTGGGGCATACTTTAATCGGACTGATGATGCCTCAGAAAACGAACCTAAATAAAAAATCGAAGAACACCCAAAAACGTGACTAACCTTTCCAGTTGTCAAAAACAAACCACTGATCCAAAATGGCTGATAATGTTAACATATGATAAACATATGTGTACCAACATGACAAATAAAAAAATCGATAATCGAATGTACACAGTCCGCGAAAATTCAAAATTCACCTTTTCTTTTGAACACACCTCGTATAGCAATAACATACTGTAAGTACCATTCCAAATAATTAGCTACAGAGGCGAATATTCAAAACATACCTCATATTCACTGATACTTTATTAATAATAATATATACTCTAGATACATATATTAATAATTGTTGAGGATGTATGCAATAATCGTCTGTTTGAATTTGTATTCTGAGTAGTTGATCATATCTACTATGCGGAAAAAGTATTACCTTTTGCGTGAAGTCTAGGTACAAGAGAATTTTTGGATGACTCAGTAGTGAAATTATTGTTTCAATTGAATAAAATTCTAGATCGAATAGTTCTAGTTGGAATATGAAATTTAATTAAGCTGTCTATATCAGGGTTTTGTACAATACCACTAAAAAACTGAAGTTTTTTTAATTAAATATCGTATTTTTTAATCAAAATCCGTTGCTTAGTAGAAAAGGTCAAAGTTGCTTATAGAACCATCTGCGGTTTGTCGGAGCATAAATAAAACGTTCGTAAGAAAGGCAAAGGTAAGATGGGGAGACAATCAGAGTGAAATAATTAATAAGACAAGGGGGATGTTCGGCATACTTTGAATCTCAAGGCCATGCTTTGAAAAGCTGTGAAGGCTGGAAATAAAATGTATAACGAGGAAAAAGGGTACCCAACTGCTGCATTATTTATCAGCTCCCCACATTTTTGTTAGTGAAACTCAAATATCCCTAATTTTGACAATAAAAATTATTAACTAATGTCAGAGTATTCCCGCGCGCAGTTCCCTGGTTTTCTGTTCTTACATAATATTGACTAACCAGTTTTAATGTCGGGATACGTATATCGGGCAGACGGGAAGACCTTTCTCAACTAGATTTAAAGAACGTATACGATGCTATAAAAATAAACGCACTTTTAAAAAATTCGTTTTAATTGTGCCAGTCTGACGATGCCCGTGATAGGGTGAAACCGGTCCGGTCGAAAAAAAGTTTCAAAGGTTTAATATGAAATTCCACCATGAACTGAATGTTTCAAAATTAGAAATAATTGTCCAGCCAGCTCCCTGCGTGGAATTGTAGTCTTTCAAGGCACGTACTCGTATACAATACATACCTAACTGTTAACTCGAATGAACCCCAACCACTTAATGTGCATGTTACATGTCTGTAACAGCGGGCCACCACTGGGTTCAATATCGATACATGGCCGCAATCTCGCCTTTAATACTGACTTATCGTGAACTTTAATGCTTTTATTTTTTAAACGACTTGGGGTACCATTTCCATTGGAAAAGCCTAAGCGGCTCTAGTCTGATATCCACTGAAAGAAACACAAACAATTCATTAATCTGATGGCACTCTCTCATGATTTGTCAAACCGACGCATTTGTTCTCAGCTCGTAACGTTATTTCCAGCAAAATCAATGGAGCCTTTTAACTTTGAGCTCCTAAAAATAGACATTTTGCAAGTTGCCAACTCAAGAAATCCTGCAAATGGTTTATCTGTAATTTGTATACGGGTAATTAGCAAAATGCGTAAGTTTCTCAAACTGTAATCCATTGAAGTATGTATGAAATACTGGTTTTCAACCTGCACATATTTTCAGACATTTTGGGGTGTATTTCATAAAATTTAAAGATTACGGTTTCAGGATTTTTATCTTTTAAAACCTTATGTATCTTCCCAAGCACCCGTGTAGAATTACAGATTTATTTATTTATTTGTAAGAAACAAACAGCTTCTAATACAAATGTATATACAAAGGAAATTTAATAAAAGGTAAGCCACCAAAGTTTCTTGTGCTAACAGTGGTTATATACAGATGTTTTATTTATAAAGCTAATAAGATAAAGAAAAACAAAATAAGAAGGAAGGGGGGTGGGGGGAAGAGGAAGATGAGATCGGGACAGGAGATGCTTTCGATACATTTTATGCTCGTCAATTTGTAGTCGTTCGTATTAGTTCGGTTCGATATTTTGAAAGCGTATTATGAAGATTGTCGATATTATGAAATCGTGCATTATATTGCCCACAACCAAATATTTAGGGCCTTTTCGAAATGGAATGGACTCTATTTATTTTATCTACATGTGCGGACTTTCTCGGTATGGGTGTTGAAATACATGTTCTAAATTACAGTAAGTGGTTAACCTTGCACCCTACTGAAAATAAGTTACCATCATTCACTACCATCCTCTGCGCACTGCCCTCATGGTGGTCACTACAAACTCAAGTAGGAGAAACCGCAAGCCGATTCAATGTTTCAAAAGTCAGCACATTGGCCGTGTGAATCTTAAATAATGTATCAGACGTGTAGCACACAGGCGAACTGTAGGGGGCAGCTGATCTTGATCTGTGAAGAGGGCTAGAGGGGAGGGAGACACAACCTATCGTTCCCTTGCCAAGGGGGAACGATACCGACAATATTTTAGACTTTTGAATTTAGCACAATATACACTTTTGTGGAGTAATTCCCAATTTGTAGAAAGTCCTTTTGCACAAAAAAGTCCTGCGAATGCTGTGCGGGCCTTGTCCGTGGTCAATGCGAGGGTCTGGGTCCAGTGGATGGCAGTAGTCCGGGGGGATTTAGGGTCAGCGGTGGTCAGAAATGATGGAGAAGGCAAGTCAGTAGACACAGAGCGAGAAGGGGCAGTCGAGGTGGAGATGTGTTGTAGCGTCGCGAAAGTTTATCCGACAACACATATCTCCCTCCACCGCGTCGCCTCGCTCTTTCGTTTATTTTGTCATTATTTAACTAGCAGTGGCGGGACACTCCCCGCCACCTGAACAATATATTTAATAAGTTTCCACAAAATAAAATAACAGGTGTCTTTTGGCCTGGGGAGCTGGGCCAGTTACAAACATCAAATATTTGTTTTCCGCTTGCTAATTAATTTAATCAATTAGAACTATCGTCGCGCCAAACATCGCGGAAGAGGCGAAGACGTCCGACACAAATAATATCTTTCTAAAATGGTCACACAGCTTTCGTAAGGAACATTGACGTGAAGGAACATAGACATAATGATAAAATGTGAAGGCCTGAAGTGTGCAGATCCGATAACCGCTTTTAATAGCTTCTATCTGACCACTTATTTCGTGCATAATATTTATTATTGGCAGCAGACGGCCATGTGAGATTTCCTTATGGCCGCTTTAATAGTTTCCAATAATAAAATAGGGAAGTCTATTAAAATTTCTCGATTTACTCTATGAAACCAAAGATATTAGTGTGCGAATTGGTATAGTCGAAAACATCTCGCGTTTTGTAGTGGGTGGGCCAAGATAAAACTTTATTTTGTTATGCGTTACGACTGCCCGGAGCCAGAGAAATTATTGCCTCCACGTTTGAGTGAGATTGGAGGTATAATGAGAGGATGGTTGGAAAGTACCTGGCCATACGAATCGGTTCATTTAACATAGCTAAAACTTTGAAAAAAAAACATTTCGATTCTGTGGTTTCTCACCAATTTGATATTCCGGGTATCTTAATAACAATTCGTACAAATTATTATATTTTTAAATATGGAATGGAGTTTATGCCAGGTCAGAAGGAGTAACGCGAGCACCTTAAAGGTGTCTTTATTGATACAATAAAGGTTTTTTTATCAAAACGGTCGGTGTTTAGTCTACACTCGCTAGGACCACCGCAAATCGCTAAAACATTAACTACAATGTGATTAGTTTATCGAGCCGGCTCGCCCCCTAGATAAAATTGT
The DNA here is from genome assembly GCA_022606495.2 of Halesus radiatus. Taxonomy (NCBI): domain Eukaryota; kingdom Metazoa; phylum Arthropoda; class Insecta; order Trichoptera; family Limnephilidae; genus Halesus; species Halesus radiatus. The sequence goes on from JAHDVE020005513.1 coordinate 232,588, forward strand.
CTGTAACTCTATCTATTTATATGCCATTAAGCAAGTCAAGAAATCTTATAATTGTTTTACCACATTTAGGCCGCTCTCTGACGGTCCGGTAGGGAATCGACATAAACCGGGTGCAGAAAAAATGTAGGAAATGTTTCGCGATATTTCCTCAATCGACTCTCTGACGGGTCTGCAGCGATTTGTAGCCGCCAGTAAATTGTCGCTATTGTAGATTTCTGTTTACCCCTGAATGTTATCAAAATCGAAAAATGTAGAGTGAATCAAGTAAAGACGAGGCTCTGGTATGCTATTTATTCCTTCGAACGAGACAAAAAAGAAGGAAGTTTTAGGTCCACCCTCCATCTGCCGGTCTCCTGCCGTTTCGCCCTCAGTTCCTTGTGTGTTTTTCTCAGCGCTGTTTAACTACATAAGTTTAGACTTCCATACTGTATTTTTTCTTGATACACCCTGCAACGTTTCGCCGGAGAATTATGTGAGAGACTGTCAGTCTAAATTTGCTTCTACGACCTACGTATACAAACAGTCCATAGCCCGTTCCGATATTACAAATTTGACTGCTGGGAACACCCGCGCAATAGGTAGTAAACCACTATTAATCATAATGGATAGTATTTGATATAAATAAGCAATAAATCCACCGCAGTCCATCTGAAAGATAAACTCCACTGAGTGGTTTCAATATTCCCACCATTAGTCCTCGCCAATATTTAATAATATTTAATAATAATTAATAATTGGCATTCATTTTCCGAGCTGGTGTGATCTGGCATCTGTAAAAATTGGGCGTTTTAAAATAAATATTGTATGTATTTATAGTACACGTGATGAAATTTAAGAAAATCATACATCAGAATGCCTCTTTTTTCAATTCCCCTATCTGTTAACTTATCCACGTGGCTCTGAAGTCATGACGCTGACTGGTGTGACCGTTTATAAGTGGGTTATTTAAAAATACATAATTTGACAGATTTAATATACATTTTATATCAATTTGCATTTCGAAAGGAGCACCCTCCCCAACAAAGATCCCATTGAAATGCTTGAAGTGAGTATCTCAGACCAGCTCAAGCATCGGGGCTCTATGGAAGCTCGAGTAAATCTGCCTTCCAAGAAACTGCTAAAGGGCTGCTAGCAGATTCTTCAATAGTGATCAACTGCCAATTCCATACAAATCTGAAGTACGTCCAACAATTGAATTTGGAAGTTATCTCTGGGTTGGAACTCCCAAATAGTGGTGGGCGAAGCGGCTCGGTTTAGTGAGCCGGATCACTAAATCAGCTCTCCGTAAAGACAATCCACGTGAAAACTGGACGAAAAAAGTATCGTGTAAGAGCGTCTTAAGGACGTCTTTAGGAGGGCCAAGGGAGCGAGGGATAGTGCGTGGTGCGGGAGGACTCGAACCATCGTTCAAACGAGCCGGATCACCTAACCGTTACACCACAAAAAGCTGATTTAGTGATCCGGCTCACTAAACCGATCCGATTCGCCCACCACTACTCCCAAATGCTAGATAAACCTGCTTGATTCTGTGCAAAGGAGGGCGGTTCGTCTGATTAACAATCCGTTGTTAACAGACCGACTGCCATCTCTGATGCACAGACAAAATTTACGTATGCTGAGTCTGTTCTACGGATATTTCAATGGAGTCTGCTAGAAGGAGCTAGCATCCTTGATCCCCCCCGCGACAGTACACGAGCGGAACATCCGTTCACGGTTGATGTCGGCTTCATGAGAACGGGTCGTTTCGCCGACTCGTTTTTGCGTAAATCGGCTCGTGTGTGGAACGAGCTACCGGCATCTGTCTTTCTTCCAACATTTAATCCGGGCCTCTTCGAAGCGCTCATTAACAAATCGCTTCCCACAGCCCCCTCCTTAACCCTTTTCACAACGTTACCCAACCGGGTAGCGATATAGTTACTTTGTACGTGCTTCGTACATACAGGGGCGCTCTTGTGAGGTGTCACATAATAAACAAACATATGCATTACAAGATTTATCAATTTAAAATTCACAACATCTGGGAAGATATGTATACAATAAAGTTTGAAAGTTATTTAAAATGTTATTTAATACATCTTATGTTTTATTTACAAATCTCTTTAAATAACACCATTTCTCTTGTCATGCTATGCTGTGAAATAACATCTGGTCTGCCGTGTGGTGACTTGAACAAGTCGTGGTGACGACTACGGCCGAAGTTTTCAGGCACGTATAAACCATAGCATTCCAAGAGAAACGGGCTATCAGAAGTTATGCGCCATATGAAAATTGAGCTTTGCGTAACGTCTGTTTTCTATGCTAATTCTATTTGTCATGTAAGCAGTTACAATGCACATTAAGAGGAACGGCTGCGCGACCTGTTTCATACAAAACTTAATTTTGGATTTGATGCCAACTCACCTAAACCTTATGATCTTTTTTTTTATCAAAAAGTATAATAAATATCTATTACGGATTAGAAGTAATTTATTTATTTTTGTTTTACATTATGAAATGTATGCTGATGATGCGGTGCTGATTGCTAACAGTATGGAAGATTTGCAGTCCCTCGTATCTAGGATGAATGAAGTATGCATGAAGAACGAGCTAATGATGAATGTAAGTAAGTCTAAAGTCATGGTGTTTGAAAGAGAGAGTGCGAAAATAGTGTGCAATATAGTTGTGAATGATGAATACTTTCACAACTATAGGAGCAGGTCGATGAGTTTGTATATTTGGGAAGTATGTTTGGTATCAGGGTTGGTATCAGCACAATGGAGTGCTGATACCAACCCTGATGTATGGCAGTGAGGCATGGAATTGACAGAAGAAGGATGAAAGTAAACTGAATGCCGTAGAAATGAGATCTCTGAGACGAATGTGTGATAAAACCATGTATGATCGTATGAAAAATATTGAAATTCGTAAAGAATGCAAGGCTGATGAGTAAGATTAAGAAAGGGTCGCTTAGATGGTTTGGGCATGTGGAGCGAATGAACGAATAAAGGAGTGTGAGAAGAATGTACGACGCGAATGTGAATGGAAAAAGAAGCCGGGGACGCCCGAGGAAGACATGGCACGATCAAGTGAATTAAATACTTCGGAGTCGGGCCATGTCAGAAGTCGGAATAATAGAAGAGAATGTATAATACGATGTATGAATGTGAATGAAGCAAGAAGTGTATGCCAAGATCGAGTTGTTTGGCGGTCCGTCCTCTCTGCCTACCCCTGGGGGAAACGGCGTGATGGTTAGTTAGTTAGTTAGTTAGTTACATTATGAAATATCGGTCATCAAAGGAATTGATTTTTCGCGATTTTTGAGGCACCTTTAACAATTATTTGGGGGATAACGGTGATTTAAAATAAATGTTTTACCCCGTCTACTTTTAAAATATAATGTAATATAAAATTTAAAAATAATAAATATATTAAAATAAGCATTGTGGTGGATTTTAAATTAAATTAAAAATGACCAATTTAATTTGGATCAAAAATTTGTCGAACATAATTTAAAATATCCTCCCGAAAAAACCTTTCTTACAAAGCAAGTATGATAATTTTTTTTAAATACAATAAACCCTTAAATAATTCTCTAAGCTGCCCCCAAAATAATGAACATTGATTCCATGGCTTGTACTTCATAATTTAAAAACAAAAATTAATAAAATACTTATCATCAGTCCTAGATATTAACTAAACCTTTAATTTTTTTTAAATATATCATTCATATTCAGTTTGGATGGGTATTTTGGCCTAAAATCCTAAATTAAGTTATGTATGAAACAGGCAGCGCAGCCGTTCCTCTTAATAATAATTAGTTGTGGTTTTATGTCCGCTAATGCAGTGTTCTTCTCCCGTGTTCAGGCCATGCTCTTCTATACCCCGCGCTGGCTCTGGAAGTCGTGGGAGGGCGGTAAGATCCGCGCGCTGATGATGGACCTGGACGTGGGCGTGTGCTCGGACATCGAGCGCAAGACCAAGAAGAAGCTGATCCTGGACTACCTCTGGGAGAACCTCAAGTACCACAACTGGTGGGCCTACAAGTACTTCTTCTGCGAGTGTCTGGCTCTCATCAATGTCGTCGGTGAGACCATTCTTTCATTATTAACTTGGCTTCAACTGTAGATATTTATTATTTTGGAACTACAAAATGTGGGCAAAACCATGGCAACAAAATGTCAAAGACATTGTTAAAAATTTGCAGAATTTCGAGCAAGGAATCTAGTGTCCAACTTAGAAGATGTTTACAATGACTGTGTGAAATGACCAGTACGTATTATATGGTCTGTTAACAAATCTTATTAATTTCATACCTGTTTAAACAACACTTTGGTAGATTTTTTACGATTATAACCACGTACATTCTGATTTGAGGTTATGATTGACATTCAAGTTTGACAGTTTATTAGTAAACAAGGAATAACGCCCAAAAGAATATCATAATTCGTTTTTACCAGTTTTTACTTTATTTATAATTTTGGTACGGGAATTCGTATTTTTTTTTTAAATTCGGTTTATTCAATTCACAATTTTTAGAAATACATTAAAATCATATTTCCGTGTAATTCACTTCCTTGCGAAGCATTATATAATGATAAAAAATGTAACTTTAAATATTCTAATAACATGATGAAGAATCATTTCCCTTTGGAAGGCACTACTGATTTCAGAACACCGTTTGGTTGAAGTAAAAAATATACCTTAAAAATATCTGAATAGCCGGGTAGTTTTCCGCTTTCCTCTTCCCACCTTATTCCCTTCCGCACTACCTTCAACCACACAACGTACTCCAATCTGGATTGCAATAGTCTCACTGTCTCTAGATGATTGGTAACACTTGGAACTCTTGTACGGTACTCACATAAAAAAAGATCTCCCTTCAGAAGTTTAATTTTATTAAAAATTTTAATTACATAAAATTATTTTCGGAACACAGTTTAGTCAAAATAAAACATTTTCACTTGGACCACTATTATTTTTACTTTTTTATTCAAAAAGTATACAACACATTATCCATTGTATTCCCAGGAGTTAATACACTCATTGTGAGATCATATGCAGAACCTGTAGTACAGTTTTTAGAAACAAACATACTTAATATTTAAAATACATAATTTACATTCACAGTACATTAATGTGCATTTGTAATAAAGACATATAACTGGTACATTATAATATAAGTGTACAGAGACACTTATTATAAAGAAACACATCACTGGTACATTATATAGTTATACTTATTACAGAGACACATCACACCATTAATCCTTAAGGTATTCTTTCAAATAATATAGTTTAACCATCTTACTCTGAGACCTTTCACATTGGCTTGCATTTTTAATATCGTTGGGAAATTTATTGGTTTCTTGTGTTGTGTTGGTGTACGTCGTGATTGTAATTGAGTGTGGTGTTAGTGTGTGCCGAGTGTTGAATTACATGTAAGATAGTATTTGTAATTTCACTGGTGGGAATGGAGTTAAACGGAAGTATTTAGGATTTTCTGTAGATATCTTTGACGTATGTGTCCCATGGCAAACTAAAGATATTTCGTAAGGCTCTATTTTGAATGACTTGGATCTATAAAATCGTTTTTTGATAGAAAATCCTCAGTCCCCGGAAAGATATATTAAATGTGAGTGAATCATAGCGTGGTAGATAAATATTAATAGAGAGGTGGGAAGTAACCCGCGGAGTCTGTATAAAACACCGGTAATGGGGGTAATTTTAGATATAACCTGTTTAAAATGATGATTCCACGTCAGTATTAGATTTACAATTAATTTATTTTTTTAAATTGAGTTCTATGAATTAAACTTCTGTTTGAAATCATCATCTTTTTAAATAAGAGTGCATGGAGTAGGTTGATTCATCATCAAATCAAGTGACAAAAATAAAACTACTTGTGTTTTATTATTTTCTTTTCTTTTTTTTTAAGTATATAATACACACCGATTCATTGTATTCTCAGAAGCTAATAAGCTCATTGTGGGATCATATTCAGTATAGTACAGTCTTGAAATAATATTATGTTTTACAATACATAATTAGCATTTACTACAAAGACACTCATCACTTGTACAAATATATTTTTTACGGAGACACATCGCGGTATTCTCTCAAATAACAGAGTTACTTCGCTCCTTGAATTAGTCTTGTACTTTGAACAACTGTTGTAAAAATGACGTTGAAAATTTTTGGTGTGACAGATAGCTCTAGAATGCTTATTTGAAAATCAGGATTGACGAAAGCAAATTTCCCATCAAAAAGACGTACGCCTGTGGCAAAACATAATTTATTATCGACCTTGACTAAAAATACTTCGAAATCCTGGTATACTTGGAATATTCTTTCGTTGTTACATATTAACTGGTAAGTAGTATTTACGTTGTCAGGTTTTGTCTTCTATTGTCCCTTGAATGTGCCTATTAAAACGCCTACCGCCTTTATTACAGGTCAAATGTTCCTGATGAACAAGTTCTTCGATGGCGAATTCATGACCTTCGGGCTGGACGTCATCGCCTACATGGAGTCGGACCAAGAGGACCGGGTAGATCCGATGATCTACATATTCCCTAGGTAAATATACTACTACCTCTAGTTTTTAGAATAGCTTCATTCGGTTCCGCCTTTAGTCAATGGGCACGCGTGAATGAGCCCAGGGCGCCGGGACTCATGTCCATAGAACTTAGGAAAACAAGCTGCCAGACCCGAAAGACCCGAGACCCAACCGCAGGTTGGCGGCCGATTTTTAAATAAAGCCCCATTAGAAAAAATATCTCGAGAACATATATCATCTTTGGAAGTATTGTGTAAATGGTAAATATTGAAGATACGATACTCAGAAAGAAAGATTTCAACTTTTCCTAGGGCCCTTACTTCGGAGGTAGGTACCAAAATGGTTCAAATTGCAGACACGGAACTCGCAAAATAAAATGTCAATTGTTCCTGGAGCCACAACCTCGGAGGTGGTTTCCTGTATGTTGTTCGCTTTCAAAAAGAGTCCCCCAAACTCAGTATGCCCATGAGCCCTAACGTGGCTTAAGACGGTCCTGGCTACATTATCGTTACTCTATTCAAAAAAATTATAACGCTTTAGCAAAGGAGGGTAACTGAGATTCAGGAATTTCCTGGAAATTCAGATTTAATTACTAAAGGTGAACTAAAGAGATCTCGAAACCCTTTTGAAAGTGAAAATAGCTTTTACTCTTGAAAGAGTCGCTCCTTCTGAGGTGATCTTTAACCTGCAGAACTACACCACTTGTACCAGAAAGTTTGAGGACCACGAGCTTTGGTGTATTTCTCTTTCAAATCTCCGACCAATTTTCCCTGGATTTTCAGTTTATCCCTCAGTGTGTTAGAAACTGTTACTGAGAAAGAAGCGACAAATAGTCTACTCAGGTATATCCAATATAAATAATATTATACTGAAATTCTTTCTGACTAGACTTAGACTAGACACTAGTTAGGAATTCCAGTCCAATTTTTTTATCAATTATAACGCTCAAACTTAAATACCCGTATATTACTTTTTTTTTTCTAAAGTAAGTTTTCATAGTTTAAATAATTTTATGTGTCAATTTTAAAAGCCCGCCAAAACGCTCCAAATCTATGGCCGGTCGGTTTGGATCAGTTTTGAAGTTAGAATGTCAAATGTCAAAACAAGGATGAGCTTTACCTTACATAATTTTATATTATATTCATGGTAAACCATAACTAAACGAAACTAATAAAATTATGTACCTTTAACTCGGAGAATAATAATAGTATTGAGCATCAAAATTATGGTAATATCCGTATTAATAATTGGTTTATTCGTGAATACTCCAATTTATTTCATTAATAATATTTGTTTCTATTAAACAGCAATTATAGAGCTTAAAGTCACCCAAATGAAGTTCAATTTTTTCCAAAACTAAAAAAATACATACTAAAAATACTAAACAAAATCGGAAAATAAAAATGTTCGCATTCTGTTTTTGGAATACCAAAAACAGAATGCGCACGTGACGTCAGATGTTCCAAATGTAATGGTACCAACATAACAAGACGTTTTGATGGAATGATTTTTTATTCACTTTTAAATAACGATTCATAAATTCTGCGTATAATATATATAATAAAAGTTATATATTCAGAATCGGCGTTTGTTGATCTGTATGAATATATATTTTTAAAGTCATTATATTTTTCACTGAAGTTCCTTTTTCTTTGTCCATTTGTTAGTTTAACTTTCATGCTGGGTGCAGGCGAAGGAATGGTTAATGGTGAAACCAACCAGCAGTAAAAATCAAATTGATAATTTAAACCTAAGTTATTTTAGCTTTTGTTTTAAGTATGATAAGTCATAATTTGAATAAAGTTTACAAACCTGAAACCTTATTTGGGCCTTGCCTATTTTAAAACTTGTGACCTGTCCTTGTCCAAACTAATGGCCATTGATTAATGCAGCCATGGGGGAGATCAACTGAATATCAATACATGTAATCCAGTGGGGTTCGAGTGCAATTTCCCATACTCTTCAAAATCAACTTGTATTTGGCCTAGAATTTTTTAATCTGTCTGAAATTACTTTTTCCCAAGAATTTTTTAATAATTTTACCTATATTTTTCTTTAACATTAGAATCCAAAGGTTAATTCAAATAAAAAATAATTTTTCAAAGATTTACCAACGTTAACAAAAACTTGCAGGCAGTGGAGGATCGCGTGATTAAGGTGACAATTTTTCAAGAGTCAATAGATGTTCCTATTTTGAATCTCTCCTAAGAGATTTTGTTCAGTAGTAATATAGTCTCTACAGGGGGAACCGTTGCCAAGTTGTTCTTACAAGGAGGAAGATAGAATAATGATTACACTGTCTAGATAGTCTTCGAGAATAATACGAGTGTTTGTTATGAAGAGGAAGTTCAAAAACTTTTTTTGAACCCTCTCCAAACATTTGGAACCAGTCTCCAGCCTACTGCGGACTCCTGTCAAAATTAAAAATTTCAAATTCAAATTTTAGCAGGAAGCTAAATAACTTCAACTTGCCATTACAAAATTAACTCTGTGGAACATCTCCTTTGTGTCAGTTTTGCGTACTTTTTGATCTCCCCACATAAATGTAAAATGATTGTCATTGCCATTGCATTATTTCCGATGTGACTAATTGGATAATTTGTTTCAGAATGGTCAAGTGCACCTTGTTCAACAAGTTTGGCTCCAGCGGTGAAGTGGAGCGTCACGATGCTCTCTGTATCCTGCCCCTGAACGTCGTCAACGAGAAGATCTACATCTTTCTCTGGTTCTGGTTCGTGATCCTCGGCATCTTGTCCTTCCTCACCATCGTTTACCGTATCGTCATCATCCTGTCTCCCAGGATGAGGGTCTACATCATGCGCATGAGATTTCGCCTCGTCAGAAGGGACTCGATAGACGCCATCGTCAGAGAAAGCAAGATGGGCGACTGGTACCTCCTGTACATGCTGGGAGAAAACCTGGACTCTGTTATCTTCAGAGATATCATGCAAGACTTTGCGAATAAGCTAGGGCACAGTTATCACTTCAGAGGAGTGCAAGAAGCGTGACCTCAGTCCAGATGGGGTCTAGTCAAAAATGACCAAAAACTGTGAAGAATATTTAAAGAGTTACCACAATGTGAGTTCTCAGAGAGTTACTTATCAGTTGCTGTCGCTATCTTTGCCAATAGTATGGCACCAAATTGTTGACCAAATAATGGACATAAGCAGCTTCGTTATAGAAAAGTATACATCCAAAATAGAGCAGGAGACTATTGACAAATATGTTAACCAAAGATTTTTAAGAAAACCACGAAATGCGGAGAGATCATTGTAATCTTCAAATTGTTTTCAATTGAGGAACAAAATCTACAGAAGACAAATGTTTAAAAGAAGCCAATGGGTGTAGACAAGAACACGAGTCTTTTTGTTAAATATTTTATAGAAAATAATGGAAAGTTTCATAAAACTAAAATAAACACCTCAAATGACGGGTTTACCAATTCTAAAAAAAAGCCTAGCACCAAAATATACCAAGCTTAAGTTGATTTGTAATTTTGCGATGCTTTGTTCCACCTCGACCAAAACGAAATCATAACAAGTGTTGTTTTTGTTAAAGATGTAATAAAACACGTGTCGGTTGGTGCGGTGTATTTTAAATGACGCTATTGTAAAGTGCTTTTAATTATTCTCACTAGCAAATAACATAACATTTATCGCGCTGGTGATTACAGCGCTAGTGACATTTCTAATTTTAGTGCCATCGAATATATATAGAACTGTCAAATGTATAATTGATCGAGTATCTGTGTTGAAATGAACTTTCGAATATAAGTGTCGGATACAATGCATACTAAAGCGCTCATGACGTCGAGTAAAGCGAATATAAAAATAGAAATCGCCTACTATGTGTGGTCGTAAGGTGTAGGAACGTGGCCAGGGAAAAATAAGCAATATTATGATAGATCACTTTGAACAGAAAAATAACCGAAGCAAATATTTACACTGAAATAATAATTAATATGGATGTTGACCTATGGAATATTTATAGAATTGTTGGACAGGTTAGCTCCCGGTTGATTGAACCATCTGTGCCTCCGTGTACCCATTTTCTAATCTGGTGTTTAAAATGTGCGGTATTAGTTCCAGCTATGGGAACAGTTGCGCTAGTACTAACTCCAAAGGACAAATAACCTTGGTGTCCTCATCCGCTTCACAACAATCTCCAAATAGGGATGCTGCAGTTTCACTCACTTCGGGAATACAGGATATGTGCGATATTAATAATTTCCTTAACTAACCATCACGCCGTTTCCCCGCAGAGCTAGGCAGAAAGGACGGACCGCCAAACAACTCGATCTCGGCATACACTTCTTGCTTCATTCACATTCATACATTCTCTTCTATTATTCCGACTTCTGACAAGGCCCGACTCAAGTATTCGATTCACTTGATCGTGCCATGTCTTCCTCGGCCGTCCCCGGCTTCTTATTCCAATCATATTCGCGTCATATATTCTTCTTACACTCCTTTCTCCGTTCATTCGCTCTACTTCCCCAAACCTTACTCATTACGCTTACATCAGTCTTGCATTCTTTATGAATCTCAATATTTTTCACACGTTCATACATGGTTTTACCACACATTCGCCTCAGAGATCTCATTTCTACGGCATTCTGTTTACTTTCGTCCTTCCTCCGCCAATTCTATGCTTCACTACCATACATCAGAGTTGGTATCAGCACTCCATTGTGGACTGCTAGCTTCCAAAATAAATCCGACTTTCTTGGATTTTTTCCCATCCCCAAAATAGACATTCGTCCAACCCGAGAATGAAGTTAAATAGCCATTGTTTTGAACTCGCTTGTAATGCTTGCCTGCAATCTCGACGGTATGTCTCGTCGACATAGTTTTAGTTACAAAATTTCCTCAGTGCTTTGGCCCACACCTTCCTTCGTTAGAACACTGAACCTCGGTTCCTACTACACGCTGCATCACAATAATAATTACTGTAGTGATGACTGCAAGTAAATCACTTAAGGCAAGTGTTTATTTGATCTCTCCATCTCCCTACTCCCCAAGTGCTACCAAAAACAAAATGATTATGAGTGTTGACTGAACCACTCAATATCAAAGGTGCTTTCGATTGGCTGCCTAATTTGTGGCTCACGTAACGCGCTGCTTAATTTCGGTGAATGTGCCGCGGTGTACGAATTCGCGTTAAAAATTTATAATTATGATACCATTGCATTTCTGTAGCGTAGTTTTGTGATATTTCACCTCAATTACCTACTCTTTAATTTATGACATTGCCTGCCCTGACTCGAGTATTTAAATGACTTGACTGTGCGAGATGGGTATCCGTTTCCTTTCTCCGTCCACCCGCTCTACGCTAAGATACACTTCTCGCTTTAATTCTAAACATACATTTTATCAATTGTTATATACCTTATACTTATACCGACTCTTGATAAGATCCTATTTCATTTTTGTTAGTTGTGTCATACTTCCCTGGGCCATTCACAACTTCATATTTCATCCAATTACGCATCCCGCACTTCTATTATGGACTCTGTCCATCCGCTCTACCTTCTAAAACCGCGTTAATCGGGGGATGCTGTATATTTGAGGAAAGATCTCAGTTCTATAACAACGAGCCAGCGGGAGATCAATCTGCGGGAGATGCGAGAATGGAGTAATCTCTGAAAACTTCGCCACTCTTGATTGAGCTACCACCGAAACAAATATAAATGATTAATGGAACACGGTAACTTTGTTTTACACGAATTCATATTTTTATGCTCATTGGATTTTACTGTCGACATCACTACCGACATTACTGTTGACTTCGCTATCCACTTCACTATCCACTTCACTATCCACTTCACTATTGACTGCGCAATAATAATAATTCATAATAATAATGTTTTTATTTAATTTCTAATACAATTTGAAACATGTTATATTTAATACGTAAGAGAAATTACAGGTACCTATTTAGTATTTGTAAAACAATGTAAAAGGAAAAAATATATACTAAAGATAAAAAATAAATTCAGAAATATTTAAATAAATTCAGGCATTGGTGAAGATCGCGTCAATGAGAAGAGATTCTTTCAAGAATCAATAGAATTTCCCTTTTGAATCTTTCCTCACTGACGCAAAATATGTCGATATCCTGTGAAATTCAATCAACTTCACTACCTAATTTACTATTGACTTCCCTATCAACTTCACTATCTTCTTCCCTATTGACTGCGCTATCAACTTCACTACCTAATTGACTATTGGCTTCACTATCAATACACTATTCACTTCACTATTGACTTCACTATCGACTTCACTACCTAATTAACTATTGAAGTCTCTACCAACTTCACTATCGACTTCACTGAAGACTTCGCTAAATACTTCGACGTCAATATGAAGCTTCGGTCAACGTGAAACACAGATGGCATCAAAATATGAATCAATATTTATGTAAACCAAAGTTATTGTAATGCACTGTATCTAGGTATAATGCCACACCACGAATTGTTTGCTTTCTACGAAAATAAAATTAAAATATACATATTTGGTACAAAAAGTAATTATTAAATAAATACCTGAAATGTATAGGGTACCAATGGCCTTAAACTAGCGTATTTGGTAAAAATAATAATCGAAATTCGTATCAATTACTCAAACGTGTTTTCGTTTGAAAAGATGCATTTAATCGGTGCGCGATGTTAGCGGAACCATTTGCCTTAAAAATACTGTACCAAAGAATGTATATATACATATACATATGTATATGCTGTGATTGACATATACATAGATTGTTGGTACCTGGTTCGGTTACTGGTTGCTTTTTAAGATCAGCTCATGTAATGACTAAATCATTGTTGTTACGTATTTGTTCTACGTAAAACGACGACAGATCTAATTTATTAAATTAATTAGTTACTATCATAGTATATAATTTGTATTTAAAATACTAATGAAGTAAACATTCACACATTTAAAAGGCATAGAAAATCATCGCGTAGATACTTAATAAATAAATAAATAAAGATTATTTCAAATCTTATTACTAGTAACTTTGTATTTATTATTGTACTCATTTTACTGTTCAATTTAATGTTAAATAGAAATGTATTAAGTTTTTTTATATTACTTAAATAAACAATGTTGGTCCATTTGATATAGTTTAATTTACTCCAATTAACGCATTTTTTAATTTGTGCAAAGTCCTTTTGCACAGATTAGAAACTCCGACGAATGCTCTACGGGCCTTGTCCGTGGTCAATGTGAGGATCTGGGTCCAGTGGGTGGTGGCAGTCCGGGAGGGGTCCAGGGTCAGCGGTGGTCAGAAATTATGGAGAAGGCAAGTCGGTAGAAGCAGAGCGAGGCGGGTCAGTCAAGGTAGAGATGTGTTGTCGGAGCGAGAGTTGCTGGCTGACTGGTTAAATCTGGTTTTTGCAGGCTCCTTAAAGTCGCCTGCGAAACGTTTGAGAATCGGGACACCGCGTTCTGCGCATGTCCGACGAACAAACAATGTCGCCTCTACCTCACTGCCGTCTCTCTCTGACGTTGCATTTAGTCATTTACATTCACAAGCGGTCAGTGAGAGCACATTTCTCACAGACCGTGAAACATACATTGACAAAGGGAGGGAGTCGGGTGATTTGCGGACAGCGACATTTATTTTCCGTGTGACCCAACTCCCTTACAAAATAAACATAGTTTATGCAAATACAATACAACAAATGAAAAGTTTTAAATTTTTCTGTTAAGAAGAACGGCTGTGCGCCCTGTTTCATACATTTTTTTTTTATTTGAGACCCAAATTGAATCATCTTTTTTTAACTTAAAGGTATAGTAAATATCTAATACGGATGAGAAGGATTTTATTTATTTTTCTTTTAAATTATGAAAAATAGGCCATTAAAGTAATTAATTCTTCATGAAATTAGAGGCGACTTTGACAATTATTTCCGGAATTATAGTTTTTTTTTTTTTAACTGTCGTATTTGCTATGTAAAAATGATTATATGAAATAAAATTTAAAATTAAAAAAAAAACAAACAAAATTAAATTTAATCCAAATTTAAGTCCATCATAATGCTTATTTTAACACTTTTTTTTAAATATTTTCATAATAGGCAAGGTAAACCGTTTTTTTTATAAATCATCATTAGCCTCCAAATATTTGCTAAAGTTGCCTATGAAATCGCGAGAATATAATACATTTAATGACCTTTATTTTGTTAAAAAAAATGCTTTAGAAATTTGCAATACCCTTCGATGAAAATAACTATCAATGGGTTTAGGTTAGTATTTTGGCCTCAAATGCAAAATAAAGTTTTTGTATGAAATAGGCCGCGCAGCCGTTCCTCTTAATTACTTTAGGCAGGTACTAACGACTAGCTTCGCCATGTTGATTAGGTATAAAACTGAATTGTAGGTTTACAGCTGAATTTTTTTTAGAAACTTATAAAAACCCTGTAAGTGTTAGTGTTACAATAAAAGACTCCCTTTTTTAATAATATTTCATTCCGCGATGTCTGAAAATAAGGAATTAAAAAAACTCTCTTGATTAATTAAATAAATATTTTATTTCCTTTCTAAACCACTCAGACAGAGCGCGAGCGGCGAGGCTTATAACTGTTAATACAAACCTAATAGCCTCTTTAATATTTTTTTTTCAAGTAAAACATTTATATTATCTAGGTTACCTAATATTTATTGTTTATTTTTATTTATCTTGATAAAACATAATAACAGAGGCAAGTTTGATGTCTGTCTCACTGGGAAAATTAAGCTTTAAACTTATAATATTTAAAATTCTTAATAATGGCTCATTAACTTTATAAAAATTCACACACCGTGAAGACCAACCCGACAAAACATTTTTTTTTTCATTTGCCCCCATGCAGGACCAATCTTAGGATAGATTCTCCAATTCCCCGTATTTGTGCGCTATATAACGCACGATTTCACAATATCGACATTCTTCAAAATATCGAACCAAATTGAACAAATTGATGCACGAGTATAAATCGAGAGCATCTCCTGTCCCGATCCTATCTTCCTCTTCCTCTAACCCCCTCCTTCTTATTTTATTTTTTCTTTATCTTGTTAGCTTAATAAATAAAACATCTGTATTTAGCCACTGTTAGCACAAGCAACTTTGTTGGCTTACCTTTTGTTAAGCTTCCTTTGTACATAAATTTGTATTAAATGCTGTTTGTTTCTCACAAATAAATAAATAAATAACAATTTATTCCATTTTATATTTATAAGTGGTAAAAGTGTTTTTTTTCTAAAATATTTGAATTAGCGCCATCGGTGGTTGAACCATTAATTCATTGGGTCTATTAATTACCTTTGAATTTAATAGATTGGGTACCTACTCTAGCAGTTGTACCCAATTTTGTCTTTCTAGGTCAGAAAAACCAATATAAAAGGCACCCAATTTGTCGTGCAGTTGTCGCAATTTCGTTCGGTCGTCACCGAGGGGTTTTCTGACCCTCAGTGATTTGAAATATTCAACGAAACCATCCCCTGACGTGTTTCACTCGTTTTACGACTTCAACTAGACATATACAACGGAACAGTTTCGTTAACATCTTGATTTATTTATTAAATCCTTTCCCAACACAATCATTTAATATAATGACACAGCCTGGATCAAGAAACAATGTATTCATGTTATTAAAAACATGATAAAACCAAACCGAACATAACCCAATACATGAAATACTATACTTACTTGATAGTCCCTTTTCTCCTTTTCCGTACAATATACTTCAGTAATGTCAAACTGTGCCTACTGTAACCGAAACAAAAACCAAAAATGTATTTCTCTTCAAATTCTACATAATTTATATTGAAAAACTAAAACAGTAAAACGAAAGTAATCAATACACATCAATACTTGTACCACATTTAACGCATCCACGTGAACACCTCAGCACAGGTTCTCTTAGTTAGGTGGTCACGACACATATAACACTCCATTCAAAGTATCACCTCTTCAAACCTACCTTACACTCCACATTATAAAACTCAATACAAAGCACCATTATTATACTAAAAAAAACGCCGACTGAAACGCTACCTATATAGGGCAGACGGGAAGGGCTTTGTCAACTTGATTTAAAGAACTCAATTATAAAAATAAAAGCACTTTTTGAAAATTCTAAAAACATCTCTTAGTGAATAATCACGTCCCGCTTGACAACGAGATTAAACCATTACATATAGAAAGGAAGGGCATTAGATTAAATTTACTTCAAAAATTAGAAATTAATAAACTAATGAATGATCCTTATATAAGATTAATTAATAAAGTAAGGAAAATTATTTATTCACCGCTTCACAGTATGTCCACATTATCAAAACAATATAACACATTTAAATACATCAATTCAGACAACATTATCATTTTAATACGGGGAAACACATTATAAATGTAAAAACCTCATAGAACAGAGAATTTTAATTATTTTATAACTAAATCGGTTTTACCGATAATAAATCATTATTTTTAAAAACCCGTCCAAATTAGAATTGGGGCGGGAGTGATTAAAATCATATAAATAAGTTAGCACAGTGTGGATTAACCGCAGTTTTAATTTGGCCTTGAACGCCGAAACAGCTGTCACAATAATAAAAACTAAAAATACACGCAGAACTTAATAATAACATTATTAAATTTGATTCATATTAATTTTTTTTTAATTAAATGGACTCCTAGTAATTAAACACAAAAACAATTAATAATTTAAAATAAAAGCATTGTCTAAAATGGTACTGTATAGTACATAGATGTAAATAAATAAATAAAAATAAATTATTCAAAAAATTAATCGGTCGGGCACGACGCATGTTAATTTGTAATTATTTTACACTTCACACTCGAAACGTAATGGCCGATTGTGGACGTATTAACTTAAGGTCACTAATCACAGTATGAAGGCGTTTACGCTAGATACTAAGCCGCTTGCAGTAAATCTGTGCCCTGTGCCCTGTACAGCATAAGAGAGTTCACCGCATCTAGAGCAGGCATCAACACCCACAGAAGTCAATCCAACAGTCAGCAGTCGGCAGTCAGCGGTCCAGTAGCAGAGGAAACAGTATATTACTGTCTCAATCTGTAAACATTCGGGCGGTTAGGAAGGGCCGTGTAAACACTGCAGCGGATTAATCGCTCGGAATAACGGCCCGCTGAGAGATTTAGCGCAACCAACCTAACTCGAACTATTATTACAGATTTCTCAATAATTAGCGGAACAATTGTCTTTCCAGTTTACTCATTAACAGGGTGCCTCTCTGAGCAGGATATTCATACAATGGAAATAGATCCCGTGCCATGAGCCGGGCTGGTGAAGACAAGACTCCCGTCGGAAGCTGCTGTTCTAATGCTGCACGCTGCTATTTTCTGTAGTAAGGAACTCTAGTACATTTTTTTTAATTTTATCAATAATGACGTCTAAACTTACTTTTTTTTAAAAGTTAGTTTTAATAGTTTCAATTTTTCAAAGCCCGCCAAAACGCTCCAAATCTATGGCCGGTCGGTTATGATCAATTTTTAGGTTAGGATGTCAAATGTCAAAACAAGGATGAGCTTTGCCGTACATAATTTTATGTTCTATCCATACTAAACTATAACTAAACATATGCAATAAAATTATGTACCTTTTTTATAAACTTTACTCATAGAATAATAATAATATCGGGTATTAACATTATCATAATATCCGTATTGATAATTGGTTTGATCATGAATAATCTAATTTATTTCAATAATAATGCTTTTTTTATATTGAATAACAATTATATAGTTTAGTCACCCAAATTCGTTTTAAATATAGCAAAACTAAAAAAAAATACAAATACAAAACAAAAGTGAAAAATAAAAAATGTCCTTACTAATCAAAAAACAGAATGCGCCCGTGATGTCAGATGTTCCAAATGCTATGGTACCAACATAACTAGATGTTTTGATAGGATGATTTTTTTATATGCTTTTAAATAATGATTTATAAATTCCACGTATACTCATATATAATAAAAATCTTATATTCAGAATCGGCGTTTGCTGATCTATATGAATATACATTTTTAAATGTGGTTTTTCGATATATGTGGTCTTGGGGTGAAAGCGAGATTAAAAATAAAAATATGTTTACAAAAAAGTATACAATAAATTATTCATTGTATTCCCAAGAGTTGAGAAACTGAGAAGAGTGGGATCACATGCAGAACCTGCAGTACACTTTTTAGAAAAATACTTAATTTTTATGATACATAATTAACATTCACAGTACATTTACAACACTTTTTGCATTTGTAATAAAGACATATCACTGGTGCATTATAATAAAAGTGTTCAAAGACACTAATTATAAAGAAACACATCACTGGTACATTATATAGTTATACTTATTACAGAGACACATCACACCATTAATCCTTAAGGTATTCTTTCAATTAATAGAGTTTAAGCATCTTACTTTGAGACCTTTCACATTGGATTGTATTTTTAATTTCGTTGGGTAATTTATTGTATTGTGTGTAAGCTATATATTCTAAAGATTTTAGTCCATATTTTGTTGAGTGTATTTTTGGTATATGTAGTTTGTTGTGGTTTCTTGTGTTGTGTTGGTGTGATTGTAATTGAGTGTGGTGTTAGTATGTGCCGAGTGTTCAATTACATGCAATACAGTATTTGTAAGTTCACAGGGAATGGTGTTAAACGGAAGTATTTGGGAGTTTCTGTAGATGTATTTGACATGTGTGTCCCATGACAAACTAAAGATATTTCGTGGGGCTCTATTTCGAATGACTTGAATCTCTGAAATCATTTTTTTGGTAGCAAATCACCAGATCCCCGAAAGATATATTAAGTGTGAGTGAATCATAGCGTGGTAGATCGATATTAACAGAGAGGTGGAAAGTAACCCGCGGAGTCTGTATAAAAAAACGGTAATGGGGGTAATTTTAGATAAAACATGTTTAAAATGATGATTCCACGTCAGTTGTGAGTCAATGAATAATCAGATATATGCAGAAAAAATGGCTACTGTGAAGAAATACCTTTATTAGTCGCTTATATTAATCTCTAGTTTGTATTCTGTGTAGCATGTATCGTGTATATATTATAATAATATATCAATTTCTTTAGATGTGTTGACTAACTACTTAAATGTTGTTTACCGGGATAATGTCTTTTAAGAACAATAAGGTAGCATGGTTAACAAAGGTGATTTACAGGGTGTTATTATTTTGTTTGCTAAATTAATTTAAGATTTTTTTTTTGTCCATTTCTAAAGTTTAAATTTTAAACTTGTTCTTTTCTTTAATGAAGCTATGGGCTGTCTCTAAAAATGTTTAGTAAACTCGGAATAGTTATTATTTCGTAAACAGAGTTCAGGTTCCTGATCAAACAAAATGTCTTTGGCAAAAACTTAGGGGCCGTGCGAGGAGAGACTAGGCTTGCAATGGAATGAGGACACCGTTATATTTCACATGTCGTCACCGTTCACTCAGCCGAGTAACCGCCCAACCCCCCATCCCGACCCTAACTGTATTTTATTTTTAAATGTTTTTTTTTTGTGAATAAAAAATAAACAAAATACGAAAGTCTCCGGAGACCGAAACGGCATCTACGAGTACATTTTTTAATTCAAATAAGCTTAGGAATCTCTTATGTCCCTTAACACCATCCATGGTTGCAAGCTTCCAAAATACTTGGCTTTATACTCAGAACCTGCAAACATTTTAAAAAGGTAAACACAATGAAAATGCTGTACTTCGCGTATGTACGCGCCCTTGAGGTGATTTTTCACAAAAACGGCGCTATACAAATCATCCAATTATTAACTAACTAAATAACCATCATGCCGTTTCCCCGCAGGGGTAGGCAGAGGGGACGGACCGCCAAACAACTCAATCTTGGCATACACTTCTTTCTTCATTCACATTCATACATCGTCTCATACATTCTCTTCTATTATTCCGACTTCTGACATGGCTTGACTCAAGTATTTGATTCACTTGATCGTGTCATGTCTTCCTCGGGCGTCCCCGGCTTCTTTTTCCATTCACATTCGCGTCATACATTCTTCTTACACTTCTTTCTTCGTTTATTCGCTCCACATGCCCAAACCATCTAAGCGTCCCTTTCTTAATCTTACTCATTACGCTTACATCAGCCTTGCATTCTTTACGAATTTCAATATTTTTCACATGATCATACATGGTTTTAACACACATTCGTCTCAGAGATCTCAGTTCTACGGCATTCAGTTTACCTTCATCCTTCTTCTGCCAATTCCATGCCTCACTGCCATACATCAGGTTTGGTATCAGCACTCTATTGTGGACTGCTAGCTTCGCTTCTTTGGACAACTTTTTGTTAGCGTCAACCGCGTTCAGTCCTCCGTTAATGGAGTTTCCTGCATTCACCCTTCCTTCAATATCTCTATCAGTCTTTCCATCTCTCGTAAACATACTTCCCAAATACACAAACTCATCGACCTGCTCCAAGCATTCATCATTCACAACTATATTGCACACTGTTTTCGTACTCTCTCTTTCAAACACCATGACTTTAGACTAACTTATATTCATCATTAGCTCGTTCTTCATTCAATTATTATTATTATTATTATTATGCAGTTCTCTGGAGTATACCTCTCAAATCTGGAATTCCAGGTACATTTCAAATACAGAAAGGTTTGAGAAATTACAAAACCGTTTTCTACGATACCTTGATTTTCGGGGATATCGTCCCCACTTGAGTCGTGAGAAGTCAGCCGCGTTTTTCGGGATTTCGTCACTAGAAAGCCGTAGAAATTCCGCAGACGTACTGTTTTTACAAAAAATAACCACCTCTGTGATAGATTGCCCTGAATTACTTGAACAAATTCAATTGAAAGTGCCGAACAGACAAACCAGACAAAACCATACACTAAACTCAATGCAACACTAACCCAAAACAAAACACCCTTATTCACCGCGCTTCATACATTTTTAACAGTTCATAAAGTGAGCTTGACTTATTCAAATTTATAATTAATAAATAACATTCATACAATACATATTACTCTACACAGTCTAGATCCTTTCCCTTCCCCTCCCTTCCATCATCCTAATCTCACAGGCTAATTTTGTAACTTTTCCTTTTTAATTGAATAATTTAAATATTTAAGTGAAATCCTATTATTAGTTCATTTTTTTGCACATATTTACCATACATAATAATTACTGTAAACTGTTGGTTTACCAAATAAAATAAGATAAAATAAAACAGCTTGTATTGATGAAATGCTGTGGACAGTCAGGGACAGTCTGGAGCAATGCAATGCAACACATAACATTACCATGTCTCACTTCCAGCCATAGACCCAATGAACCAGGACGTCCATCAAGTGTGATAGCATAGAAACAGAAGGGAATTGAAAGTAATGGTGAATCCTACATTTATAGTCGATATTCAAAAACCTAAATAAACATGTCTACATTAGAAAAGCGTAGGAGATACTTTGGTCTTATCTGCATTTAAAAAAAATGTTATTGACTCACCTTCTTTGTTGCAACTCATTCAGTTCAACTTTCCTTGCCGTAAACTCAGAAACAATGAATTGCTTTTCCTCAATCAACACTCAACTGATTATTGAACTGGTGACATTCTCCACTGTCCAGAATGCCGACTCAAGCCAGGGCCTTGAAATTTTTGGTACCAGTCTGAATGATTTTTTAGAATGTCTAAAATCATGTTCTCTCAAGTGTATATTTTTGTTCACTTTTTGTCATTGCTTCATTCTTGTATTATGTTTGTGCTGTTATTTTTATGTAGCTCTTGTTTATTTCATTTTGTGTAATTGGTCATTGGTCCGTAAATAAAAAATAAAATAAATAAAATCAAAATAAATCATTTAACATGTGACTTCAATGGGGTAAACAAAAAATGATTACCGTTTTAGAATGTTATCTAACTATAACATCAAGATAAACTAGGCGATTTTTTTTTGTATACAGAACAATATTTTATAATAATAATAATAATAATTGGACCATTTCTATAGCGCCGCTTTTGTGAGAAACCACCTCAGGGGCGCTGTACAAATATTACTTCCTATTCTTATATCATTCTTATATTACGTCTATTCTACGAATTTATTATTATTATAATATTTATTTTTTGTTTTACATTTATTTTCTCTTTTTGGACAGGCTATCATTACACATTATTTATAGATCATATAAAGAGATGCAGTTAAATTATCAAAACTAAATTTAATGTTAAATTGGAAAATAAAAAATCAGCTAATTGTATTTATTCCTTACGATATATTGCAAGACGCTAATACAAATGATAGAGTGATTGTTTTCATTATATTCAAGAGTGTATTTAAGCTAAGACAAAGAATTATTATCCATATTTTTAGGATAAATAACGCAGAATACTCTTAAAAGGGTGGAGCAGCGGGGGAGGATGGTAGCCGGTGGGATTGATCCAGAGGGCCCTCAAAATCTTCTTTGTCTTGGTGACGCCCCTGGCCGGCGTGACGGGACGGTTGGTGTTGGTCTGCAGGTACGCCAGGCGCTTGTCAGCCGGCTTCAGGATCCGGAAGTAGTACTTCAGCGTGTCGTCCACTGACATCATTGCTCCTGCATTATCGAATTCCCCGCAGTACCAGTTGCTTCTTGGTAAAGAACTCACACAAGTCCTCTACCACCTGATGCACCCAGCAGATCAGGTCAAATTGTTGGACACTAGCGAAATGTGAAAAGTTTCACAACTTTCATCAGCTTTTATTTATTTTCATGGCTTTCTTGGATTACTGTTTAAAAAAAATGTATTTAAGAACGGGTGTTAACCGATTTTGTCTCCACGATAACTGATACTCATCAGATGGTCGCGAGTGGCCTGCTTTCTGAAAATGTACGGTGCATTTTTTTGGCAATCGGTTGACAATTATTCGATCTTTGGATTGTTTAGGATAATGACTAACCAGGACAGAGAATCAAAACCCAATGGGTACTGTACTAGTAAAGATGATTGTCAGTTTACACACTATCGGGTAACTTTATTTGTTTGTTTAATATCAACGGTATAAATATACCATGAATAATAATTACATGTCACAGTTAACTACAAACATAAGAATATAGCACAAATAATTTGAAAGGTAACTATTAAATGTGGCATTAGGTCGTACAATGACATCAGAGAGTATACAAAGAATAAAAGTTCATAAAGAATATAAAAGTAAAAGATATGCGTACACATAAAACATATAGTAAACTTAAGTTATATTAATATTGATTGAAAAGAAATGATAGTATAGCTTCCTTGTATTTATTATATTGCAGATACGCTACATCTGCGTATCTATTACTAACTTCATGTAATCTAGGTACAAGCGAGTGTTTGTAATGCTCAGTCCTGGTGTTGTTACATTTAAACAGGATTTTGGAACGAGTAGCCCTCGCAGGTATATGAAATTGAACGAGGTAAATTAAATCAGGGCTGTCTACACTACCATTTACATTGTGAACATAAATATCAAGTCGGAAATAATTCTTCGATCTGAGAGATTTAGTAAAATTAGTTTAATTATTATTAATACTTACTCCAGACTGACGATGGCTGACATTAAATAACAACAAGGGGGCAGATTAAATACAGACGGTCTCCATTTGTTTTATTTGTGGAATGGAAATAATTTATTCCAGGTTCTGTTTTGTCGTTTCTTCCAGGAATGGAGTGCAAACGGAGCGGTCACATTCTGAATATTCGTGTTTACCCACGTGATGGATCCAAGATGGCCGCCACGGTCGCGGCCGGCGGCGCGCGCACTTTTATGATAGAATATAATTATTTGTTATGATTGGGCCGTATTATGAGCTGTTGGAGATCGCGCTGCGGAAAAATATCCAGTTAAATTTAGGTCATTGCATAAGCTGCCACATTTGACGGGTGTTTGTGTTTAAACATGGATATTTGGGGATAAACATACATCACTTGCGTAGAGGTAGCGGAACGTCTAATCAAGTATACCTTCCTCAGGGAGGTCGCTACTGCGAGTAGATGCCACCATTTCACAATCTATGCTTCAGCGTGATTGTATAGCGTTAAAGTTTCATCATGAAAATTTCAGCACGAATGTTTCAGGACAACTGTTTCAGCATGAATATTTCAGCGTGAATGTTTCAGCACGAATATTTCAGGACAAATGTTTCAGCATGAATATTTCAGCGTGAATGTTTCAGAATGAATGTTTCAGCATGAATGTTTCAGGACAAATGTTTCAGCGTGAATATTTCAGCGTGAATGTTTCAGAATGAATGTTTCAGCAAGAATATTTCAGGACAAATGTTTCAGCATGAATATTTGCGTGAATGTTTCAGAATGAATGTTTCAGCACGAATATTTCAGGACAAATGTTTCAGCATGAATATTTCAGCGTGAATGTTTCAGAATGAATGTTTCAGCATGAATGTTTCAGGACAAATGTTTCAGCATGAATATTTCAGCGTGAATGTTTCAGAATGAATGTTTCAGCATAAATGTTTCAGTGTGAATGTTTCAGTTTCAATGTTTAATTATGAATGTTTCAGTGCGAATTTTTCAGTATGATTGTTTCAACACGATTGTTTAATTAACATGATAACGCGAATGTTCCAGGAAAATGTGTATGAATGTTTATTTATTTATTTAACGCTTAAATAACTTTTACATAATCATAATAATAATGACAAAATAACAAATAATGATATCCTCACTGGGATTTCCCGTAGTGAGGATTTCATTTACAAAATATTAAATTACGTTACATTAAATTGATGTTCTTGTTGAAAAAAATAAATTAATTGTAAGGTGGGGTGTTTTAAGAGTGCAGTTGAGTGGTTTCGGTGTTAGTATGTATTTAGTGTTAAAATATTTTCTATTTCAGGTCTCCCTATGTAACGTATCCAGTATTTTATTTGATTTTTAGATTTATTATAGTTGTTGTGATTTTTAAAGGATAGTGGGATTTTGTTGTAGAGTTTAATACTATAGCATAAGAAATTTTTGGTCCAAATGTGTGTGTGACATATAGTAGTACATGTTAGAGCGTGTTCCGTTTGTTAGGGGGAGTCTGTGATGCCCGCACCCCCTAATTATTATATATATACAGATCAGGAAACTTTTATTGTTTTCCCCTTGAAAGTGTAATTAGAGTATTAATTGGAATATAAAAGAGATCATCTAAAAGCTTTCTTTTTTGTAAAACTAAAATACTGCAACTAATCAGAAAAGCTCTCTCGGGTACATGATGTCGGAACATTCGCCGAACAGGCAAATGCTCACCCAATTGAGCCACTCGACCAAATAAACTAATAAACAGCACGGGTATTTCTCTTACCTTATTTATTTATTAAGAACGAGGCACTGTAAGATTTATTATATTTATCCTCGGTCCGAAAGCAGAGTAAATAATGATTATTGCAACAGTTAACGTCGTAAATTTACAATATTTCCCGTTGATTTCGCGTTCTGGGTAGGGTAATTAGCCATTTTTCCGTCAGTACCGCCAATTACATAAGTGTGTTTCCACCGGATTTAAACTCGCCTTATGGTTTTCTGTTGAACTATGAAACCAAGACTAGTTCGTTCTGTCTTGCTTATACAACAGACCAGTTAACGAAATCAAAGTTATATTTTTTTGTTAAATAAAATCAGAATTATTTTACAATTGCGTTTTTTTTTTGCTAGCCTTGCAAGAGATGTGCCTGTGTAATGGTGGACAAAACATTGTATTGAAAAGGTACAAATCAGTGTAATATCTATTGAACCACAAGGAAAAGGAAAAGAAAATAAGTCATGGATGTAATTATGGAAGATAGAATAATACTTACGTAAATCAAAAAGCTACGATGAATTTAAAAAAAGGAAAATACATAATAATGAGAATGTCAAAAATCGAATGACATAATTGGGAGAGGGATAAATTATGAATGGAAAGAATAAGGGTAAAACTATTAGGCAATACGGTAAACATAATAATATTAAGAGAAAAATATTTCAAACAAATCATTCTTTTGATATAAAGGTTTAAACATTTTACATACAAATTTACAATTAGACATTAGAAAAACTGTTAATAGTCAATTAAACATAATTAGTCATCTTCTTTTTTTAAATAGGTTCCTCTTGAATTTATTTTCGTATTAATATTAATAACAAAAATAATTCCTAATATAAATTTCTTATTCAATGTTATATAATCATTTTCTATTAATATTTTTGATTAATTATTACCTACTTTAATCGAATATTGTTCTATGTTTATCATTTGTCTATACTTGATATTATTATTTTTTAGTATTCTATGTATTCCTGATGAGGAAAGGATCGCTTTTGAAACATTTTGTTATGCATATATTAATAAAGTGGTGATTACAAAGTAATATTTAATTAATTTATTAATAATGACCGCACAAAGTGAATATCAATCTTTTGAAGATATTATAGGAAACTGTTTATTACAAATTTTTTAAGTGTACGTATTTTATTTAGGACGGTCAGACAAAGGTCAAATTTGAATTTTTTATTTTGCTAAATACTGAGAATATGTAAATTTTAAAATGTCTAAGAATTTTTTTTTATAGGTGTACCGCAAAGATACTAGGTGCATGAACATTTTCCTGTGGGATGTCGCTCTCACATTTCCAGTTCGTACTTTGTAAACAGCCATTTGACGATTGCTCGTAAACTTCTGAAGAAATGCAAAATAATTTCAGTACGATAATCATTTTTATTAATCTCTTGGTAATTTCTGTCAAGTTTTTCAGGCTAGAATCTTAACTATAAACCTGATGATATGTTTGTTTTGCGAAATTAGCATTTCAACTACACATTTTTTAGATCTCGACATTATTTCCATTGCCAGATTTATCTATGACACCTAAATTTTTACATCTCCTTATTAAATAAAAAATATAACACTGGATACGTTACGTAGGGAGATCTGAAATAGAAAATATATTAACACAAATACAGACTAACACCGAAACCACTCAACTGCACTTAAAACATCTCACCTTACAATTATATTTTTTTCATCAAGCGCATCAACTTAATATAATGTAATTTAATATTTAGTAAATGAAAGCATGCGAAATCACAGTGAGGATATCATTATTTGTTATTTTGGCATAAAAAATAAGATAATGAAACATTATTATTATATTATTATTAATACTATATTATATTATATTATTTTCTTGCTAACGGGGCATGTAACATAGAGAGGTGCAACGGACTATCTTTTCTTTGAAGACCGTGCAACTCCGGGTGGGTTCGTTAGTCCGCGAATATATTGTGTATACGCCGTTAAATAACGATAAATAAATACCTATATTGAATCCGTTTAACGGCGCGTCCAGTCGTTAAGAAACCGCGAGGAATGTCGAGATGAAATCACAACAGGATGTTTTAGTTTGTAATATTAAAAGTGATCAGAAAACAGACTAGTTGCTGCCTGCTGGCTGCTGGCTGCTGGCCACCCGGCCAGGGGGAGGCTGGACCACCTGAACCAGGGAACCAGGATCATATTGAAACACCACTACCACTCTGGATTTGCGAAATAACACAAATTAGACAAATAAAATTTATTATTTTTATAAACAATAATTATTAATCTAAAACACTCATCCAAATTGAAAAAACCTTCCGAGTAAAGATAAATGTCGCCGGCAGGACTCGAACCCGCACCCTTCTAATGTCCGGTTAGATGCTCTACCGTTGAGCTACGTCGGCTTATCGCAAACCCGCCCTAAATCCCTCAAATAGATGGCGTCGAGACAAATTATGTCTACATTTTGTTGGTGAAAATTGCTTTGACTTGTCAAATATTTATTAACGCCATCTATTTGAGGGATTTAGCCGTTACAAGCCTCTCTCATATTAATAAAGTTGGTTGTTTACAGGTGAAAATATAATAAAAACAGTAATTATTAAAATGGAACACTAGTATATATTGATTAATTTGGCGGGTTTGCGATAAGCCGACGTAGCTCAACGGTAGAGCATCTAACCGGACATTAGAAGGGTGCGGGTTCGAGTCCTGCCGGCGACATTTATCTTTGCTCGGAAGGTTTTTTCAATTTGGATGAGTGTTTTAGATTAATAATTATTGTTTATAAAAATAATACTTGTTACCCTTTGCGCTATGCACAAAAATCTTGTCTTAAGTTTTTAAGAACTTTAGTTTATCAATTAATAAATAAAATTTACTTGGGCACGCCGGGATTCGAATCCGCGACACCCGGATTCATAACTCTTTGTATATATAATTACTCGTATACGTAGAATTTATAAAACGATATTTAAAACTGAATAAATAATCATCTCATCAAAACACCCAGTTATGTTGGTACCATTGCATTCGAAACATCTGACATCACATGTGTGTTCTGTTTTGGATTATTATGGACATCTTCATTTTTTTAGTTTGTTTTGTATTTTAAATATGTATTTTTTGGTTTTGGCGAAATTTAAACTTAATTTGGGTGACTTTAAACTCTATAATTGTTCTACAATATAAACAACTATTATTCATGAAAAAAAATAGTATAAATTGCACTGGAATTTCTTACGTTATAAAAATGTAATGATACCCAAAGGAAATGCCGGGCCTCTATAATCTTTTTTCTGATATTAAATCAGCTGTTAATTGGGTGTATTTACATTATTTTCAGTTACGAATTGAAGTTATTAATACAGATAAAAAAATCACTCTGTTATAAACCACGAATTTATCATTTTGAACGCCAAATTGGTTTCGCTTAGACCAAGCTTCGTCGGGTCAAATATGACAAAATGCGAATTATCAGTTATTTACAGGCACAGAAAACAATAGAGTGAGACAGTATATACTACAAAAAAGAGCAACATAGTAAAGGGAGGTAACAATAAGGAACTCCAGT
Organism: Halesus radiatus; assembly: GCA_022606495.2. Taxonomy (NCBI): domain Eukaryota; kingdom Metazoa; phylum Arthropoda; class Insecta; order Trichoptera; family Limnephilidae; genus Halesus; species Halesus radiatus. The sequence continues at coordinate 262,030 of JAHDVE020005513.1, forward strand.
CCAATTTTTTAATTGTTTTTTATTCAATGATGTTTAAACTTAAATAATGAATAATTTCGTTTTTTTTTTCCCAGTTAGTTTTCACAGTTAAAATAATTTTCAAAATTTGAATTTTTTAAAGACCGCAAAAACGCTCCAAATCTAAGGTTAGAATGTCAAATGTCAAGACAATGATGAGCTTTACCGTACATCATTTTATATTGTATTAATAGTAAACCATAACTAAACACAAGTAATAAAATTAGGTACTTTTTAGAAACTTTAATTCGAAGAGTAATAATAGTATTGAGCATTAACATTATCAAAATATCCGTAATGATAATTGGTTTGCTCATGAATACTCTAATTTATTTTCTCTGATAATAGTTTTTTTTTTATATAATACATATTTTTAAAGACATTATATTTATCACTGGAGTTCCTTATTGGGGTATATTGTGAGGCTGAATGTATTGAGGAAGGAAGGTGGGGAAGTACCTTGTCATTCAGATCTGATCACCAAACACGATTAAAGCCATTTCAAGCAACGTTTTCCATTCTGAATGGTGGTATTTCACAAGGGCGATACTGACAGTATCTACCACTCTGGAACGTGCCGCAAATATACTACATATTATTTTAAATTAATAAATTGTCAAATAAAGTAATATAATCACATAAAATTTCTGGTGTTTCTAAATTGTCTAATCTAATTCCTATACCGTTTTTATGTTAATACTAGTTCCTGTGGCTTTATTCAGTATTGTCTGACGAGATTGGGTGGTTTTCGAGTTCAGGAAAACCCATTCCATATTATTGTATTATGTATTATTCTTTAATTTTTTTCATTTATTTGTAAGAAATCAACAGCTTTTAATACAAATATATACAAAGAATTTTAACAAAAGGTAGGACAATAAAGTTTATTGTGTTGGCAGTGGTAAAATACAGGTATTTTATTTATGAAGCTAAAAGAGAAAGAAAAAAGCAAAATAAGAAGGAAGGGGGGAGAGGAAGAGGAAGAGGAAGATAGAATCGGAAAAGGAGATGCTCTCGATACATTTTATACTCATGCATCAATTTGTGGTCGTACGTAATTACTTCGGTTCGATATTTTGAAAGGGTATTGTGAAAAATGTTGATATTGTGAAATTGTGAATTGACGAAGTTTGGTCTAAGCGAAACGAGTTGACGTTAAAAAATTATAAATTCGTGGATCATAACAGAGTGATCGTTTTGTCCGTCTATATACATATTATGTAAAATTGAACGTTGGCCTGTTTGTCCGTCTGTCCTCGATTTTCTCAAAAATTACTCCATTGGTTTCGCCGAAAATAGCACAGCTTGTTCTTATTACTGCCCAGAAGGTTTAGAGAGTAGTTTGAATGAAGTGCAATGTGTAAAACTGTTGCTATAACGTTTAAAAAGAAAAACATTGAACCAGCCATGTTTTATTTAGGTTAACTAACTAACTAACCATCACGCCGTTTCACCGCAGGGGTAGGCAGAGAGGACGGACCGCCAAACAACTCGATCTTGGCATACACTTCTTGCTTCATTCTCTTTCATACAACGTCTTATACATTCTCTTCTGTTATTCCGACTTCTGACATGGCCCGACTTAAGTATTTGATTCACTTGATCGTGCCATGTCTTCCTCGGGCGTCCCCGGCTTCTTCTTCCATTCACATTCGCGTCATATATTCTCCTTACACTCCTTTCTTCGTTCATTCGCTCTACATGCCCAAACCATCTAAGCGTCCCTTTCTTAATCTTGCTCACTACGCTTACATCAGCCTTGCATTCTTTACGAATCTCAAAATTTTTCACACGATCATACATGGTTTTACCACACATTCGTCTCAGAGATCTCATTTCTACAGCATTTAGTCTACTTTCATCCTTCCTCTGCCAGTTCCATGCCTCACTGCCGTACATCAGAGTTGGTATCAGCACTCCATTGTGGACTGCTAGCTTCGCTTCTTTGGACAACTTTTTGTTTGCGCCAACCCGCTTTCAGTCCTCCGTTAATGGAGTTTCCTGCATTCACCCTTCTTTCAATATCCCTATCAGTCTTTCCATCTCTCGTAAACATACTTCCCACATACACAAACTCGTCGACCTGCTCCAAGTATTCATCATTCACAACTATATTGCACACTGGTTAGCCACAGATCACATATTCAAAAGAAGAAGGTTTACTTGTTTAAGGTTTATTTTCAAAATTGAAAACACAAGTAGGTACCTACTTAAGAACTTTTTTATTTAAATACTTTTTATAAAATTTTCAAATTAATATTTTCTTTTGTTTCTTTCTTTGGAGATACTAGATCGCTGTCAAATTAATTATTGCATCCAAACGACAAGCAAGATTTCACAATTTCATAACTTTATTCCAAAAAAGCAATGCCAATACAAAAGTGTACACATTAAACAGTTTTATATATAATGTCCAACCACGAAGTGATTGCGTCTTATGTAAAAATTAATATGGGTTTCAGCGAATCCATAGTAAGAAACTCCAGTGAAAAATATAATGACTTTCAAAATATATATACTCATAACATCAGTAAACACCGATTCCGAATATATAACATTCAATATATACGTAGAATTTATAAATACTAATTAAAAAGTGAATATATAATCATCTCATCAAAACGTCATATATTGGTACCATTGCATTTGGAACATCTGACGTGACTTGCGCAATTTGTTTTTGGATTAGTATGGAAATTTTAATTTTTTGAATTTGTTTTGTAATATTTTAGTTTTGCGAAATTTAATCTAAATTTCGAGGAGTTTACGCTCTATAATTGTTGTTCAACATAAAAACTATTATTAATGAAAGAAATTAGAAAATTCATGACCAAACCGATTATCAGAACGGATATTATGATAATGTTAATGCTCAATACTATTATTATTTGAGTTAAGTTTCTAAAAAGGTACATAATTTTATTACTTATGTTTTTACCTATGAATAGAAAATGTACGGTAAAGCTCATTCTTGTTTTAACATTTGATATTCTAACCTCAAAACTGATCATAACCGACCGGCCATAGATTTGGAGGGATTTGGCGGCCTTTGAAATATCATATTAAACATTTAAAATTATTTTAACCATGAAAACTAACTTTAGAAAAAAAAAACAAACATACTGGTATTTTAGTTTGAACGTCATTGTTGATAAAAAAAAATTGGACTGGAGATCCTTATTGATCATAATAATATATGAAATAGTAAAATATATTTATACATACGTACATCACACATTATTTAAATCATTATTTAAATATTATACGTTATTAAATCTTCAGTATCACCTCAATAATAATTACTAGACGAATTATTCTACTTATTTATATATATTATGGAGTACCATTTCACATAATATGTTTTTTTAAGTATAATAAAGTTGCTTTGTATGGTGTTTTATAATGTGGAGTGTAAGGTAGGTTTGATACTGTGAATGTAGTGTTATATGTGTCGTGACCACCTAACTAGGAGAACCTGTGCTGAGGTGTTTACGTGGATGTGTTAAATGTGGTACAAGTATTATTGGTGTGAATTGATTAAATTTTTTTTTATGTTTTAGTTTTGCTATATAAATTATGTAGAATTTGAAGAGAAATACATTTTTGTTTTTGTTTTGGTTACAGTAGGCAAAGTTTGATAATATTGAAGTATATTGCACGGAAAAAGAGATAGTATTTTGTTTATTGGGTAATGTTTGGTTTGGTTTTGTCATGTTTTGAATAACATGAATACTTGAATGTTTTCTTGACCCAGGCTTTGACGTATTTTGTGAGATTAATTGTAGATATTATATTTATAGTTAGTAGTTGTTTCAGATTGGTGGACATAAAATTATAAAGTTTGATTGCGTAATATTTAAAGTGTTTTTGCTCGTGTGAGGTGTGTGTTATCGGGATATTCAGGGTTTTATTTGTTGAGGATCTGGTTTTTACTGAGGTTTGAGGTTGCATTGAAATTTGAAGTTTGTATTGGAAGAGGTGTATATAGATTATACAGATTTGGCATATACATTAGGCTATATATATTAGGCTATACAGATTTGGCATATACTTGTCTTATTTTCATGAAGTCAAGTGTTTAGAAAATTTCACCAGAGTCTGTGTAGAACGATACTTGAAGGATGGTTTAATTGCCGCTTTTTCTATTTTTTCTAATTGGGTCTAATGCTTTGTTCGATGCACTTCATGCTATATGTGATAATGGACTGACATTAAAAATTATTTTGTAATCAATCACTTTATCGTTGATATATAAACATAAATTATAATTACGTATTAAATAATTAAGTATTAATTGTGCTTTATTATATTTAAACGGAGTAAAAGTCAGTTAATATAATATTTCCTCCAGAGATAATATTTAGTTCTTACTAAACCTTGGAAAAATATGTTGGTACCTTCCTACATCAAACAAAATTATCTAGCTACAAATAAACCCAGGCACGTTGTAAAGACTCGTTCCATATACAACTGTACACAAATACCACTGACCAATAGAATAAAGAATACGCCCTAGAAGTGCCATTTTTTTACAGTAACTCCGCATAGGAGGCTCTGAGGGAAATAATTTCCCAAAGTGCCTCTATCATCTTTGGGGATGCTGTTTGGAGGGTCTTTTAGAGGATAAGAAGGAGTGAACTTGGGTCTTGAAGAGACTTATGTTGCAGGATGGAGGAAACACAGAGGCAGGCAGATCATTCCACAGCCGAACTGTTGAACACGAGAACGAGTCGCAGAAGCGACCCGTTCTCGTGTGACAAATGTGTGACTGTGCACCGGTGCCGAAGGGATCAATGACCCTAGTTCTTCAGAGTATCTTCCATTTAAATACCGGTAGAAGAAGGACAGCATTCCCACCTGACGTCTGTGTTCCAAAGATTGCAATCCGTTTGTTAAGATAGCCGAATCTATCAAAAGGACCGCCCGTTGCTGCAGAGTCAACGTTCCACGTAGATTTAAATGGGAGCCGGTGTGCCTTCGACTTGGTTCCTTTTGATTCTAGTCGCGATAGAGCCAATGAAAATATAACTTTTAACCGCGTTTTTTTCTTTTTATGTGACACTCACAAGACGGCGCACATACAGGGGTACTATATCGCCACCCGGGTGAGCAACGTTGTAAGGCTGCACGGAGGGATTTGTTAGATACCGGTATTTCATGCCACATACGAGCCGATTTACATAAAAACCATTCAGCGACACGACCTGCTCTCATGAAGTCGATACCAACTGTTTCCGCTCGTGTTCTTCGAGTTCCACGCACGTGCACCGGCGCGGAGAGGATTAACGCCGCCAACTCTTTCGAGCAGGCTACATTGAAATATCTGTAGTACAGACTCAGCATACATACATTGCGCCTGTGTATCAGAGATGGCAGTCGGCCCGTTAACAACGGATTGTTAATAAGACTAACCGCCCACCTTTTCACAGAATCAATCACCTTCCACACGAGCGGGTGGCCCAACACCAAAAGTCAAACCTACCAACTTTAGGAAAGGACGATCAGATGGTCAAACCTTTCGACGAATAAATTAACAAAACAGGAGCAGGCGACGCGAGCGCCTCGGCAGCTCAGCGGTGTTGCTTGCGGCCCCTTGAAACGATCACTTTCCGCCTGGAGCTCGAAGAGATAACTGCGTCTCTGAAAAGAGACTGCTATTTTTGTGTTACTAGTTTATTACGGCCAAGTACTATGCGGAGGGGCTGAAGCCCGCAGCTGGTCGTGCCATTTGGTGCCAAAACACTCATCAGGGTGACTAACTAATTAAATAGCCCATTAAATTCAGTGCAGAGATGTCCAGCCTTAGCATCATTGCCAGCAACTCTCGCCATCCGACCAGATCACCTCCATGTAAGCTGATTTTCCATCTCCCCTTAATGTGTTGATTAAGCCCTTGGTACATTTGCATAACCCGGTTAGAGATTCGAATCAGAAAGAGAGATATTACAATAGAATCATACCTAGATTAAGACCCTTTTACTAACTACTCGATTGTTCTTAACCTACAATGTTTGTCTGAGCTTACAATAAACCCCGAGTATGAAAACAGTTCCTTGTACTCATTTAACGTAGAATTAGAAACGCCCTCAACCCAATTATAAGATTGCGATCGATCCGCGACCCTGTACGATGAGAACCTGATGCCCCTGCCGATCTGAGCTAGGCTAATGTCCGGAGCAGACTTCCCATCTAAGAGGCCATCTCCAGGGTAAGTCCTGCAGATTGTAATTGTCTCCCATAACTTCCCCCGTAACCCAACCTTCCTCCTCCTCATCCCTTCATTTTCACAACACTGTCACCCAACGTGGCTTTCCCACTTAGGGACTTTCTCCCTACTTACCTTCCTCTTTCCCATTTCCCCTCTCCCTGACATTCCCATAAACACAACACCATATACAAGACGCTCTGTCTCTCTTACACTGCCTGCATTGTACATTGCCTTTCCATTTGATCGAAATGAAATTATGGTGAAATATTATTTTGTATTAGAAATTTAAGGCTCGGATGGGTAGACTTATTGATCACGAAAGACGCCCACTTATTCTTTTTTGTATGACTGATCTACACCGATTCAAAAGAAAATGTTTATACATTAATTGAAAACGAGATAAGACTTACACTGAACTTAATGTGCGTTGGGGTTAGAGTATGGGTGAGGGTAGGGGTAGGGGTAGGAGTAGGAGTAGGGGTAGGTGTAGGAGTAGGGGTAGAGTTAGGGGTAGGGTTTGGGGTAGGAGTAAGAAGGTGAGAAGAAATATTTTTCCTAATATTTATTTTAAAAATTATTTCTAACACATACACTCCTTGCTTCATTCACATTACTACATACTCGTATTCTAAATATATACAAACCAATTGCAGGACTGCAATAAGCAAAACCTAGTTAATTGAATTACTTTATATTCAATATAAAGTAATTTTTAATTAATTATTTAATAATAACCCCACAAAGTGAATACCAATCTTTGGAATAAATTATGAAAATGTGTTTGGCCAATTTTAAATAAATACTTTCGACTCACGGGCCAATGACATTCATTTTCTATTCATGTAAGAAGTAAGGAAAAATTGTGCTTCCTTCGGGCACACGGTCACACTTCTATCTATTTATCTGTTCATTGCTAAATAATATCATAGACAAAGCAAATATAAAAAATAGCGATGAATTTAAGTAGCGATAATTCCGGCGGGCATTATCTTCTGCCGGGAGAACAGAAGAACAGAAGGTATGGTAGTTCCTTTGAAGATGAAATGGCCACATCACTCGAGAGGTGTTTGTTTACTCTGGCTGTATTGTTATGCGTTGGGTGGTAGTAGGTATTGCTCTAGGCGACTATTTCTGAGAAAGGCGTGTTTTAACTCTTTGCTATTTTAAAATTGAGAGCTATGAACGCAGCCCAATGTGAAATGTATTGAACTGTTAGAACAAAATGTGCCGTTAATCTATAATTACTTGATGAATGAACTAAATTTACTAAATCTCTCAGATCTAAGAATTATTTCCGATTTGAAATATATATTCAAAATTGTAAATGGTAGTACAGACAGCCCTGATTTAATTAAACTCATTCAATTTCATATACCTGCGAGAGCAACTCATTCCAAAATCCTGTTCAAATGTAGCAATACCAGGACTGAGCATTACACTCAAACACTCACTTGTACCTGGATTACATGAAGTTAGTAATAGATACGCAGATGTAGTGAATCCATTTAATTGAAAGGGGGGTAAGTGTACAAGAAGGCTATAATATCATATCTTTTCAATCAATATTAATATAACTTATATATGTTTTATATGTACGCATATATTTTACTTTAATATCATTCATGAACTTTTATTCTTTATATACTCTCTGATGTCATTACACGACCTAATTAATGCCTCATTAAATAGTTACCTCTTAAATTATTTATGCTATATTCTTATGCTTCTAGTTAACTGTGACATGTAATTATTGTTCGTGGTATATTTATACCGTTGGTATTAAATAAATAAATAAAACTATTCCGATTGTATGTAGCAAATTTTGATGAATACATACTTATATGAACAAATTGTTCCTTGTGGTAAATGGTAAAGATTGAGTTAGTTGCCAAAATGGAACCCTCTCAATATTGTCTGTTCAGGAAAAATCCTGGTCGTTATAATGCCTATTATTTGAGTTTCTTAAAAACAGAAAATCAATTTGCCGCACACTTTTTTTTTATCATATGAAACCTCACCAAGTGTGTTTAATTATTATTTTTTTGTTTTTTATTATAATAAATAAAAACCTGCCATTCGCAAAAAAACAAATACTCTTCAAAAATATTTGATTGCGAATATCTCCGAATATGGTTTTTGTCACTATTTAGGATGGCATTACCATGTCTCACCAGAATTCCGAAGTTAATCAAGCCTAAAGTAAAAAGAGCCAGAATAGGCCTTTAGCATATTCTATTTTGCATATTTTCTATTGTTTTTAATACGAAGGCAATTCTAAGTCAGATATTACGTAAATGCTAAAATCCCGAAAGACCCAGCACTCCTGTACTCAATATAGCATTAAAGTAAATTTCTTTGTTTATTTTTTGATAAATTCTTTACATTCTTCCACAATCGTGATCTATGTACGAGTATATTTAATACCAGCTGATGTGTACCCGGCCTTGCTCAGGATTATTTATTTTTTATGGGATAAAGTTACGAAGTTGTGATTTTTTGCTTGTCGTTTGGGTGCCATAATTGATTTATGAGCTAAAGTAATGCCTTGTGATGACTATTACTATCTCCAAACAAGGAAACAAAGAAACGTTCATTTGAAAAAATTATTTCATTCCAAACATTTATTTTTTCAAATAATAACATTCTTAAGTAGATACCTGCTTGTGCTTTCCATTTTGAAAATATTCTACCCGAACACACTTTCTTCTTTTGAATATGTAATCTGTGGCTAACTAGAGCGGTATATCTATGGCCTAACCTCAATACAACATGGCTGGTTCAATGTTTTTCATTCTAATTTTAAAACGTTATAGCAACAGTTTTTCATTAAAGATTCATTCAAACGATTTCAGTGAAACCGATCTAGTTATTTTCTAAAAAATCGAGAACAAACAGACAGATATATATAGCTTACGGGTAAATCATTTTAAACAAGATTCATGCTTGTGTAGTGGTGTACAGGATGGATGAAAAAAAGATTTTTAACTTTTTTAACCCTTGACATTCGGATTCATAATTAAAATTAAAAAATCTTTATTGTGCAAAAGCACAAAAGTACAAAGGGTATAGCTTATAGGTACTTTCATCATATTTCTTACAGTTAAGCCAACAAACAATTAGTAATAAATTTTAATTAATAATAAATTTAATTAATTTATTTTTAATAAATTTTATTTATTTATTTTAATAAATTTTATTAATATTTTAATAAATTTTATTAATTTATTTTAATAAATTTAATTCATGCAAATACAACATTTTTGATTATTTATTACCTGCTTTAATAAATTTTCGTTTATGTTTGTAATTTGTCCATTCTTACATTATTGTATTCTATGTTTATCAATTGGCTATACTTAACATTATTATTATTAAGTATTATGTTTATTCCTGATGAAGAAAGTTTCGCTTTCGAAACATGTTATATATATGTATTAATAAAAATGGTGATTACAAAGTAATTAAAAAATAATAATAATCTATTTTTATCGAGAAGCTGTAATTTGAGCTGAACGTTGATTTTGAACTGTTTTTTAAATATTTTTTTTCCTATTAGAAATTGAATGAATTAATTATATATTCTATTGCAACATGCTACACTAGCGTCTTTGGCGACGCGCGTTGGTGTAATTGTTTTTTTTTTCACACACTTTAATAGATTTTCTGTGAAATACATTCCTAATAAATTACAGATAAAAATGACGAGGCATTGGCAGTATCCTAATTAATTATTTGTGTCAGGTTCCACGGGATATTCCTCATATATTTATAATTGCCAGATTAATTAAATTAATCAGCGAATTGAATAACCAGCCTCGGGCATCAGTCGTAAACATCAGAATCCATTAGAAAAGCTTGTAGTATGATTAGTGGCATGTCTGCTTGTTGCAGGAACCGTCCGGAGCCAAGAGGAGATTTCACGCCGCCATCAATAACTCCGCATTGTCAAGCTGGCAGAGTAGGCTGAGGTATTTGGGGACATTTTTCATTTGTCACGCTGCACAACACGCTGGTGGAAAGTGTTTCTAAATCAGCTTTGATCGCAAGCACGACTTGTTGGACTATTTGACATATCCACGGGAATAGATAATGGTTGTTTATTTATTACTAGCTGAAATACCCGGCGTTGCTCGTGGTTACGAATTCTTTGGCGTAAAGTTTGTGGTTGTGATGTGCTACCCCTACCCAGTAATTTTCTTATTTTAAATGTCAAGTGTGCAAAAATTCATCAAGAAGTAGCTAAAATTAAAATTTGCTTTAAGCGATAGGAAAGGGGGTTGGGGATGAATTTTCGATATACTATGTAAAGAGTGACCTTCCTCTTGTTTTAAAGGTCAGGTGTGTAAAATTCCATCATGCTCGGAAGAAAACCGTAGTTTGCATAAAAAACAAACACACAGATACTCTTCTTTACGCATGTACTTGCTGAAGTATCCGGTATTGCACGGGGTTATGAATGGTTTGGGGGAAAGTTTTTATGTGTTACCCCTGCCCCTACTCCTACCCCTAAACCGACCAGTACCCCTACCCCTACTCCTACCTCTACCTCTACCTCTACCCCCACCTCTACCCCTTACCCTACCTTTACCCCTAACCCTAACCCTATCCCTACCCGTACCCCTAACCTTAACCTTTACTCTACCCAAACTCCTATCCCACCCCGACTCCTACACCTACCCCTACCCCTACCCTTACCCCACCCCCAATCCTACCCCTACCCAGTAATTTTTCTCTTATTTTAAAGGTCAAGTGTGCAAAATTTCATCCAGTCCGGGAAAAGTGTAGAGTTGTATACAAAATGAACAAACAAACACCGCCGGCCCGGGAAATTCTTCTTTTTATAATAGATATCGATAGATGGATAGACGATGTTTCAAGTAGGTAAGCAAAACACAATAACGAAATCATATGTTTTCAGAGAAATTGAGTTGGGATTTTGGTTCTGAATTCCAACACCCTTTCCCAGAAAATCAGTGAATAATATCTGTAAAATTGATACAAAAGTTGCGTTTATCTCCATGAAAAATAGTTGAAATAATTAGAGTTAGAATGGTTGGAAATTACCTGACTATCAAATTTGGTCACTCAACAATACTAAAAATATATGAAGCGAAGTTTCGATTCTGAATGATCGTCTTTCACAAACCGCAGATATCTGATATAGCTTATGGGCTTATATAGCTTATATAACACATGAGGCACGAGATACTAATTATATTTACGGCCGTCCTTCACAACCCCACTGAGCAACTGCTGAGCCGTAATTTTGCCTCAACACTGTTCAAATGCACAAATACGCTCTTCCCAACGAAATTCTCGATCAAATTTACGATTAATTTAGAATATCGATTTTTGTGGATTGAACTTCTCTTCAGCAGAAAACTAGTCATAAAAAGTGTCAACATCGTGAACAAACGTCACCGAAATGTCAAATGTCATTATTAGTTTACGACCTTTTTTACGCGATTCAATTATTGAATGAAAATATATATTTCTGTTTTCGAATGTCAAAACATGTCTTAAATAGAGCTGAAGATAACCCAACTTATTTTAGTAATTATAAGCTACATTTTGTCTTGTTTTTTCGCTCATCGAGACGAACGTACGAAAAATGTACGAAACGAACATTGTGCTTCGCGGCATTATCAAAAGTAAAGTTGACGCTATTTTTAACACACGCATTTGTAAAGTATAAAATGTTAATTTATGTTTAATTTTTTCAACAAATGATATAATGAATACAATACTCTGTATTATTTATACATTGAAAGTTTTTACTTCGATGTCACTCTATTGTCTTAAAAGTGGGCGGATACTATTTTATAGTGAGCAGGCACCTCCATAGACAATTTAGGATGAACAATGCTTGGAAACGGGTAAACAGAGCTAATACCTAACGAAACACTTGGCTAAAGAACGGCCGTGAGTACACTAAAATTGAATTAATCACTTAATCTAGCTTACATCATTTTAATTTATAAAACTCACAAAATGAACGTTATTCTGAGAGCATGAAGTGCTTACTGGGTACCCAATATAAATCCGAAACCGAGACATGCTTTCGCAACAAGTATTTTCCAGTTACATCTGGAAATATGAAGTAAACTCTTCCAGAGTCACCCACCTCCAGCTCCAGTCCAGTAAAGGTTAAACGAGTCGCGTTACAGTGAAACACAAATAGCGCTGCAACAGAAATACATATTTAGGTGGATCTGCAATTATTAGTACTGGGATTTGTGCATCAGAACTGCAGAATATAGCACTTTTAAACTTGATATATTCTCATTTGATCTCGCTGTGGACTCTGGTGTAATGTTTCGTCGTCCAAAAAGTAAGAAAACTTGTTTAAAAATTGATGAATACGACGCAATGTGAAATAAATCATATGTCGGTTCTTTTCATTATTTTCCAATCAATGTTAAATATTGTAATAAATTTTTCTTATAAATTAACAAATGACGAAGCAAACTGCAATCTAAACTCCAACCCGTCATGATCGCACAATAATGAACTCCGGTGAAAAATATAATGGCTTTAAAATATGCAAACGCCGATGCTGAATACATAACTTTTATTGTATATATAATTAGAATTAAGTTAATTAATTTATTATAATAAGTAGAAATTATAAATCGTTATTTAAAGTGAATAAAAAATTCATCTCATCAAAACACATTGTTATGCTGGTACCGTTGAATTTGGTACATCTGACGTCACGTGCGCATTTTGTTTTTTGGATTAGTATGAACATGTTTATATTCGATTTTGTTTTGTATTTTAAATATGTATTTTTTTTAAGTTTCGACGTAATTTTAAATTAATTTTGGTGACTTTAAGCTCTATAATTGTAGTTGAATATTAAAAAAAAAACTATTATTAGTGTAAGAAATTGGAGTAGTCATGAGCAAACTAATTATCAGTACGAATATTATGATAATATTAATGGTCAATACTATTCCAAAATTAGATTTCGTGGCTGCCGAGAAAGGTGCAATAGGAAATAAAAACATTTGACGAGAAGATCTTCTTCTGTCATGGCGACCTGAGTTCTGACCTCCAGTTCACGGAGCAGATCCGGTGCATCATGCGGCCCACGGACGTGCCCGACAAGGCTGCTTTGCGACCTGCTGTGGTCCGATTCCGACAAGGATACCACCGGCTGGGGCGAGAAATAGACGACACGCTGATGTGCTTTTTCCAGATCCTGAAGCCGGCCGACGAGCGCCACCTGGCGTACGGGCAGACCAACACCAAGCGTCCCGTCACGCCGCCCAGGGGCGTCACCAACAAAGACAAAGAAGATTGGATGAAAGGATCAGTACCCCCGGCCCCCGACCTCACCCGCCGCCCAAGTTCACATATCTCCTATCATTTGTATTGGCGTCTTGCAATATATCGTAAGGAATAAATACAGTTAGCTTCTTTTTTTTTTCAATTAAACATGTATGAAAACTTAGACCAAGCCGTATTTAGTTTTGATAATTTAACTGCATTTCTTTATATGGTCTATAAATAATGTGTAATGATAGAGTGTCCAAAAAAAATGTCATGGATGTAATATAGGAATGATGTAAGAATAGGAAGTAAGATTTGTACAGCGCCCTTGAGGTGATTTTTCACAAAAACGGCGCTATAAAAATCATCCGATTATTATTATTCTTCGAGTTAAAGTTTCTAAAAGATACATCATTTTATTACTTGTGTTTAGTTATGGTTTACCATGAATACAATATAAAATGATGTGCCGTAAAGCTCATCCTTGTTTTGACATTTGACATTTTAACCTCAAAACTGATCAAAACTGACTGGCCATGGATTCGGAGCGTTTTGGTGGGCTTTGAAAAATTGAAACTTTGAAAACTTTTTTACCTGTAAAATCTTACTTTAAAAAAAAGAAATATTCTCTTATTTGAGTTTGAGTGTTATTATAAATAAAATATTTTCAAAATTGATTGGAGGTCCTTATTGCCTTTTTGCTTTTGGTACGATGATTTAATATGCAGATGGAAATTATAAAATAATTCGGTTTGTGATAGTGCTAAAACCGTAAATTAGGTACCTACGCTACCTACCTATTTTTTTATATGTGTATTTTATATTTATTTGATTACATGCCCATCTTGGATTTTCCATGGATTTTAAAACATAGTATAAAGAGCTATTAAAAAGTAACGAACAATCTTTTTCTAACGTTTAACAGTGACATAAAATAGAAAACCCTAACAATATTATAACACAAATCATTAACGCTACATTATCCAAGCTACAATACTACATATTGTAGGATTCATCAGACTGCTGGTATAGATGACGCTTTACTGTATAAATGGCGTCAGCAAATACGTCAACTAAGTATATCCATGTCGAAAACAAACAAATCGGTATATGCCGATCTTGAACATATTATGTGATCTATCACATGACATGTTTAATGGATGTAACAAAGTAATGTAGTTACCTCATCTGGTCGCTAACCTCGCCTGCTCAGTGCTCAGCTGCGCCACTACTATCGCGGAGTTAACATTTGAATCATTGAATAAATAATACACACTAGAAGTGTCTTCGCCATTGCCATTCCATTTTTTTCCATGTTTTTCCCATGGCTGTTTCCAACAGTATTTCGCTCGGGAATGCTGTGTATTTGCAGCCTAAGTTCTAGAAGAGATATAGCATTACTACTTAAGGCTCATAAACTATTGAACTGTGTATTATTAATACCTGACATCCTGGCTGAAATAGGATTTTATGTCCCTGATAATTTCACGCGAGGCCGCCAAAACAGGCTTCTGTTTCTTCCGAGGTGCAGAACTAACTTACCAATGGTGATGCCTCTGGGAAGACTTTCTAGGTAAATTAAATGCCTCACAGGAAGTGTGGATATTCTCCACATGACCTAGGATAATTTCAAGCACAAACTAAGTATTATGTTCCTACTTATAACCCTTTTAAAACTATTTTTGTTGTATCTATATGTTATGTAATTAAGCTAACTATATTTTCATCGCATTTGCATTGTATTGGTGTATAACTGTTTTTGAAAAATAAATAAATAAAATAAATTTGATCGAAATGAAAGATAATAAGTTTTTTTGTGCTAGTAATTTAACTCTGCAATAATAAATTTTCCCACCAAGGGTTGTTTGGTAGAAATTGCCACTAGGCAATAAATCCGCCCTTAATAAGTGTAATTGACGGCCTCCATGGTCGAGGGGTAAGGCTTTCGACTACGAATCCGAAGGTCGCGGGTTCAAATCCCGGCGTCCGCAAGTAATTTTTATTTAATTAATTTGTGTTGTTTCACAATTAATTCATTTAAAAATAACATATAGTATATTTGCGCACGTTCCAGAGTGGAAGATACTCTCAGTATCGCCCTGGTGAAAGACCACCATTCAGAATTGAAACGTTGCTTGAAATGGCTTTTATCCGTGTTTGGAGACCAGCTCTGAATAGCCAGGTATTTCCCCTTTTCCTCACCTTCCTATCCCCCTTCTCCTTCCCCTCCCCAATACCTTCAGCCTCCCAACATTCCCCAATTGGGAATGTCATAGTCTCACTGACTCCAGACGGTTGGGAGCAGTTTGGGACTCTTGTGCGGTATTCATATATATATATATATAAAAAATATATATATTTTTTTTTTTTTTTATAAAGAGTATTAATTTTGAAAGTCCCGTATAAAATCAAAACAGAAAAAAAAATTATAATTCTTTCAAATCACAAATCAAACAATTATTAGATAAGTCCAATAATTACAAATTTTAATTTCTTCGGTAAATTTTATAAAACTCTTAATTGTAAATAACCAGTGTAATAATAAATATTGGGTGAGGCCTCCCTAAATACGACTAAAATTAAACTGTATTATGTTTATATCTTGTATGCGCCTTATTGCTGCATTTCTATTATCATGTACTTTTACTCTTCTATTTTGTAGCAACTATCGTGTACAAAAACAAACTGTATCTATATTACATTCTTGATTTATTTTATTTCTATACTTAGTTACCATTACTGTGTAAAAAACGCCAACTCAAACACGAGAAATCTTTCTCTATTGATTTGGGTAGTTTTTTGTTAAATGAATTAATACTTTTTTGTAATTAACTATTACTAAGATATATCAGTATTATTGAATATTTTATATGTATTTATATATATATTTTTTTTTTTAAATTTAATTTCATCAAATTTAAATATGACAAGAAAAACATTAGACACTCATCTCCCTAGGACAGGCCTGTGTTGAGATGAGCGGTTTTACAATTTAATAATGATCAGTAAATACTAATAAGTAAATAATAATACATGAATAAAGAGTGGTAAATATTAATAAGTAAATGATAGTAAATATTAATAAGTAAATATTAGTAGTAGATATACAATAAAAATTAAAATTTAGATTATAATTGTTAAATAATAATAATGGGTAAATAATAATAATAAGTAAATATTAATAAGCATATAATAATACACATTAAATATTATGTAAATATTAATGGGTATATAATAATAAGTACATAATAATGATAATATCGAGCGTATATAATGTTTCAACATTGATTACAACATAATTTTTTTATCACTTTTTTAAATAAATTTAGCGTATTTATAGTTTTAATGTTGTCACTAAGCCTATTATATAACAAAGGAGCTTTACAAGAAAAACTCCTTTGTCCAAATGATGTTCTGTTATTTGCCGGCTGATACACTAGAGAAGAACCCATTCTAGTATTGCGCACTTGTTGTGACCTTATAGCAGTATCAATATTGTTAAAAAATTTAATATTAAATAATAAATTATTTTAAAAGCGATAATTTAATCTCACTTCTATTTTCCCAAGAGTTTCTCGGAATATGGCAAACTTGTGCTACGGAGCGCTGGATTTGATTTAAAAATGTACAAAACATGTGAGACCGCACAGCGCTGCCAACATACGAGGTGTGTTCAAAAGAAAGGGTGAATTTTGAATTTTCGCGGTCTGTGAACATTCGATTATCGATTTATTTTTTTGTTATGTTGGTACACATATGTTTATCATATGTTAGCATTATCAGCCATTTTGGATCAGTGGTTTGTTTTTGACAACTGGAAAGGTTAATCACGTTTTGTTTTTTCTTCGATTTTTTACTAAAAAAATTTTTGTAAAAAATCCAAAAACACCGATTTTTTGAAGAAATGCTGATAAGGACATAGAAAACAAAGCAAATCTAAATTTTCACTTTAATCGGACTGATGATGCCCCAGAAAACGAACCTAAATAAAAAATCGAAGAACACCCAAAAACGTGACTAATTGTCAAAAACAAACCACTGATCCAAAATGGCTGATAATGCTAAAATATGATAAACATATGTGTACCAACATAACAAAAAAAAATCGATAATCGAATATACACAGCCCGCGAAAATTCAACATTCACCTTTTCTTTTGAACACACCTCGTATGATATGGATGTCATGAGGTAAAAGGACGAGCGAAGGGAATTCCGAAAAATACCAATATTTTATTCCTACGATAGAAATTTAATGTAACTTTGTTTTTTTTTAATAAATAAAGCTGTTTCGGCGTTTAAAGCCATTTTCAAACCGTGATTAGGCCACTAAAGACTCGACAGAATTCAGAGCGAAGCTTAAAAGTCTTCTTTTCGGAAAGTCATGTCCGTGAATGGTGAAGTTGTATACCCGATTTGCATAGCGAATGATTTTATGTACATAATGTGTACCGCTTTGCTTTTTAAATTTAGTTAGAATATAATCTTGTTTTATTATCTATAATAATAACATCTTTGGATGAACCGTTAGATCTTGTAAAGATGTACATATTGTCAACCGAGGAACCAGGTGTTATGTGGATTTAGTTTAATTTTACCCGCACAATAACAATAAGTACGTGTAACTTGAAATGTTATCGTTATATGCATTGCTGAGGAAAATTAACGATTTTTTCCACCTGGCGGGGAAAACCGCAAACCGATTTCCAAATATTGAAGACGCAAACCAGTGTTGAAGAGAGTTTTGAAATTACTGTGCAGATGTCACCCTTGGCTTGTAAATGTAATTTTGCAATGAATTTGTATACTTTTTGATCCCAAAATTTACTATTGTTACTACACGTACAAGTGTTTATTTATGGTTCTGTAAAAAACGAAAACTTAAATATTTTATATTCAAAACCAAAATTCTCTGTTGGCAGCAAATACCGTAGAAATATGACAATACCTCCAGCTACCGAAATTTCTCATACATTGATATGGCAACATGCTACACTAGCGCCCCTAGAAGACCGCGTTGGCGGAATATGGTTTTTTCCATACAT